>JAUJEN010000242.1:0-142612 GCA_030448925.1 Citrus cavaleriei | reverse complement strand
TCTCCGCAAGTGTAAATTAGAGGACTTTGTTCCTTTTTCTTTTCAAAGTTGCTATTTCAATTTAAATCTTGATGACAGTAGGGATTAAAACCAATTTAGAATTTAAACCAACTGAAAAAAAAATAGATAAGTTCAAATTCAACAAGAGATTGGCAGATGATTAAAATAGAATGAAAAAATGATCATATTATATGAATATTTCAGTTCTGATCTTAGTCTCATGTCCACAGTCTTCAAGTATTCTATTTTTAATTTGAATCTATCATCCTTAAAGGCCTAAATTGTGGATTAAGAAATCGAACCAGTCAAGCTACCTTCCGTCTTAATTCGACGACAAAGCCCTAATCCTGATTAAAACCCTGTTACCCATTTCAGAGCCAATAACCCTAAAATATCCAAGTTTTCTGGATTCGTTTCAAACCCGACACCTATATGAATTTTCTTTTTCCAATTTCTTACCATTGACAATGAAAATTTATATAAATTACAAGGTTTCAATCAAAAAGTTAAAGAAAGATAACGCAAGGAATGAATTATAATCCAACTACTAAATAAATAAGCAAAAGGAAAAATCATGCTTCACAAAAATTACAAACACAAGATCATCTCCCCAACACCATGCTCACCTCACCACCAAAGACCAACCCCCAATCCTTCCCAAGTTCGCTGCAAGATTTCGCGGCTTCAAAAGAATTCAATCTTCTTTGCGCCCTAAAATACATCAAACTGCAAGCTTATATTAATGCGAAGTACCACTCGCTCACAAGTCGAGTTCAATATCACGCACACGCCTTCACACCTTCACAGATCAATACATCGGGTGATGCATAAAGCAAATAGAAGGAAGGCTACAATGATGGCAAATAAAAGTACCACGATAAAAGAATAGTAAGCTGGGCTGCCACTATCGATATAAATAAAGTATACACCACGATGGTATAAGAAAGGCAACAGTTGAGGGTCAGGAAACCGATTAACGAAGAGAAAGAGAAAATGAAGCTACTGTAAGGAAAGAGAAAAGTTGCAAAGAGTAAACTAGGTTTCTTCTTTTTATCTTTTAACTTTTGCTTATTTATATTAAGAAAATTAAAAATATAATATTAAGAATAAAGAACCGTATCCGTGCTCCGTATATACGGCCATTATTCCTGCAACGATACGCCCATGCTATTATTTTACTCAGACCGATACATGAGATCCAGACGTAATAACCCTATCTCAATTATTCCATGATGCGGCCCCATTGCCTCAAGATTGCCATCCCTGAGCCAACAGTAAGAGCAGAATATTTAAGTCCACTGGATCCTACCATGACTATTCGATCACATCATTGTTGCCGTCCCAATAGATTAACTAGTACGTCGTTGATCTTTGTACTGTAATTCCACACACTTTATAGTGAAAAGTGCAGCGAGCAGTGTATCCACACTGTGTTGTCATGTTGATAGTCCTGCCAATCATGTCTACGTTGACATAAAATCCCAATGATCATCAATACTGCTTTACGGGACGTATCCAACTCAACTTGCTTTTCTATAAAAGCAAGGAGTAAAAACCCATCTACCAAAAAGCTTTGAGTTGATTGATGGATGGTGTTGATGCAAACCCAAAAATGAATAATAAAAAAAAAGTATACATTTTATTAAAAATTACATATATTTTTTAATTTGCGGCTTCGATACGAGTTCCTGTGATCGAATTTTATCATCTTAATTTAAATTAATAATTACTTTTCAACATATTTTACATTTTTGAAGAGTTCCATAACAATGATATTGATGTTTCTCTCTAAAAGGAAGGCATCAGCAATATTTTTACATCCCACGAATTCGATATATTGCTTCAAATAGTACAAAAATTGTTGTTGAACAAATAAAAATAATATAAAAATAGAAATAAAATGATGATATAGTAAAATTGCAACCAGGCTTTGTGTGTCAGCCCAAGATGAAGCCCAAGCTTAAGAGTTAGAAAAAAAGAATCACTGTTTACACGCACGCCACCACCGGCCACTCACAATTCCTCAAAATTCTACACGCAGATTCCCCATTCTCCTTCTTCGAAACTCAACTTCATTTGTTTCCCAGAGTACTTTCTCCGCCGGAAAACCCATGCAATATTATCCTGAAAGTCAAAATGGTTTCTCCGGAAAATACGAATTGGCTGTTAGATTACCCCTTGATCGACGACGATATCACTGTCCCGATGGCAATTTCTCCGTTTCACCAGTTTCACTTGGATCAACTCAATGCCAATTAACGGGCCGTCAAATGGTTGGTACTTATAGGCAGAAAATAGTCGGCTTTGCCGTATTTCGTTATGGGTTTAATTAATTTACTGCGTCTTTATTAACTACCAATTAGGGTTTTCTTTGTGTTAGCGCTTTTCCAATTTAAATTATCACAAAAATTTTTGTGAAAATTTGTTCTTATTGGGTCCATTCTTTTTGGAGAGTATAGAGTTGAAAATTTGAATAAATGGAGTTTAAATGATAACAGGGGTTGATTTCAATTATTCTTTTATTAGTTTTGTTTAGCTTGTATAGTATAAAGCGTGTCATATTTGTGTTATTAATTGTGCATTTTCTGTTGATTTTATCATTGTACTTGTCCAGTGTGGTGGAATTTTGCGGTTTCAGTAATCGTTGATTCTTTCTCATTTCTGATTAGGTTTATGTGGAATGCTCCTCAATGCTCATATGTGGTAGTTTGTAATTTTTTTTCTGGAATGAGATAACTCCATTCCCATCCTGTTCAATTTTATGGTAGAATTCCAGGGCCACCTGATGCAGCATAAATGAAAGTTACTTTTGATTGCTGTTTTTTGGAAGTGAATTGGATAATATAAATTGTTGTTCTACAGTTTTGTAGAAGCTAATTCCACTTCTGTGCATCGCATTATAATGGATGAATTTCATTCTCTGCACTCTTACTAAATGTCATATTTTTTTGTATTTAGGCAGAAACCAATATTGTCTTAATAATACTATATTTATGTTTTAAGGTTTGAACTGAGTTTGTAAGTGCGGCCATTGTTCTGTCCTAGTTATCAAATAATTGTTCAGATGGGAAAATGGTATAGATGTAGTATTTAATCTTTAGAATTGATTGATACCAGTTCTGAATGTGTTGGTGGGAAGGAGGTAAGATGCTAGTTTTTCAGTTCCATTTTGCCCAAACCATCGAAAAGTTTGTTTTATGTCCCAAAGTGTTTGGGCTGAGATCCCGACGGTATGATATCAAGATAATGCGTCAGTATAATTAACTGCAGTGCATCCATTTCTTTTGTAGTTTATCCCAATTTGTTTTGTCGTCTGATATGATCTGTTTGTGTGGAAATTGATTCATTTAGATTCAAATGGTCTCAAGGAAAGCTCCAAAAGAGGTAAAATTATCTTTGTCATTTTTCATTCCTTTCTTCTGTTTATTGCTCACCCTAATATTTGTCAGTTGTTTATAAATTGTGAGTCAATGGATTTTTACAGAATTGTTCCATAATTGGATCTATAGGATCCAGAATTGATATACTGAATGCAAATTGTTTTTGAGATGTTCACTCTTCTTTGAGCATTCTAGCTGTAGTAATTTGCAATCAGTGTATTACATCTTGGGGCTATCGGTTCTGTGAGTCAGAACTGTGAAATCTAGATTTTAATCAGATGCTGCCGGTTAAATTTTATGGGTTATGCCCTCAACGACCATAAAGTTTGTACCAATATATTTTATTATCACATATCTCTTCCAATATTCCTGCTGCAGGGTTAGACTGTAATCATGTGTGGGTCTTCTAGCTCAAGGCGGGGGAAAAGTTATGTAGGGACTGCCTGAATGGACAAGTATTATCTTGTTCTCTCTCTCTCTCTCTCGAAGCACACACACCTCCTCACACACAAGCTTGAATGTCCAATATTTGGATTGATTTGCAGGTTTGTGGAGTAGCCCGTCCAGAGCCTGGAAGGTCCCCCAAACTGATAAGGCAGTCACCTTGGATTGGATGTCAGTCCGATGGTGACTAATTACGAGGGAAGCCTGTAGTTGAAGGACCCAAATTCATGTCTCCAGGAGAAGATCAAGAGTTGAAGGCAGTTCACCTTTACTTTCGTGGGAACTTTGTGGATGAAATGTTGTTGTCTCAAGGTTTATTTCCTGTCTGTTCTCCTCTTCTGCTTTGTGTATTGTTTTGATATCTGGAAAAGGTGCAAGGAAATTAAGGTTACATTTATGGCTAGATAATATTAAGCAACCTTTTCTCTTATGTAGGTTGGAGAAGAATGAGTCAGATGAGAAGGAAAGCAAAGGCAGAGAAAGAGAAGATAGAGCAGCAACTCAAAGTTATGAACACACAACCCAGCTTTAACTCCTCCTCCGTACTCTGCTGCATTTGCTGCCCAAGGCCGTTAACACCTGGAAACAAGCTGATGCCTTTCATCAGCTATCCTGAGTCATCGCAATGTGGCACTATGCCTCCTGCTGCAGTGGATACTCCCTACAGGATTATGCCTGCCCCGGCTGCTTAAGTATGCAACCTACAATGATTTGGGTTTGTAATTTGTACCCAACAAGTGTATCTGTTTCTTATCATTGTTCTCTTGACTCAGGCTTAGTTTTTCCGAAGTTCTTAATACTTGGTGGGTGGAATTGTGGCTTGAATCTCTCTGTCCCATGGATTGTTGCTGGTTTCGTACGTAAATTCTCTGACAAGTTCGTCTGGCAATCCTTGTTTCAATTCTTTTGAGACCTACAAAGTTTGACTTATTTTAGGCATCGCTGGCCAGAAAGCTTAAGGTCCTTAAATTCTCCCAAAGCACAGATATAAAGATATAAGTTTTTATACAACATCTGAATTCAACTGATAAGTATTATAAGTGAAAGATGAAGGTTTGAAAACAAATTGAAATTTATTTAAGAGTGCTGGTGGCATGAGTAAATTTCTAGTAAACCCATGGTCTCAACTGCCAACAGCATATTCATCTAGTTTATAAGTAAAAGGCCTCTTCTGATAAGCGGCTCCGATCGTCACCAAATGGCTGCCAATCTCCTCAAACTTATGCAAACCTTCAGTCAATAGATCCAACCTACATCTCCCCAAACCAAAACCCTTGTCTATCTCTCTGCCATTTTCCACCAATTCCCCAACATTTATTATTACAACACTTTCTGCCATCAATTATCTCCATATGCAGCCAAAGCTTCTTCTTTATCCCTCAATCGTTCTTTGTCTTCCTCTAACCCACCAACTTCCAAGGAAGAGGCTATTCTCAAGCTAAAACTTGCCTTCTAACCACCTTTTGAGAAGCCCTCTAAACAACCCCAAACTCGCTGGCAACCCAAGAAACTCGAAGAAACTCTGATGATTCCGTGTTGAATTCCTGTTAGATGATGACTCACCATCTTCCCCTCTCAGCTTGCTTTTGATTTGTTTAAAGACCTGCTCCATCAGAAGAAAAGGCTCACCAGTCAAGATTCTGATTCTTTGGCTTGATGTCTTCTTCACTAGAATTGAGGCTGCAGGAAAGTATTTGAATCGCAATTTTTGAACCAATTCTGAACACATTGATAAAGACAGTTAGGTGGAGATAACAGAATTGTGAGTTCTGCTTGGTGGCGATATATTATGCCAGAGAAGTCACAATTAAGTTATCAAGACAGTTGCTGACAGTTTGTATCCGAAATAGTGGTGATTTTTTAACCCCAGATGGGCGTTTAAGACTATGGAGAATTTTTGGTGATATGAGTGGCCAGGGTTCTTTTTGAGACATATTCGTTTTGGGATTAGGAAGTTCAGGTGTTTTTGGCAAAGAACAGGAATGATTTTCATGTGAGAAATGATATTGAGAGGTGAAAAGTGAATGTTTTGTTGGCTAATAGGTTGAAAAATGAAGGTGGTTTCCAGGTTTACGGCAATGACCATATTGGGTGAAGTGGAGGACTGTGTTGTGGCACTTGATGGTTGTCAACTCCTATCACAAATCTGCCAAGTTCCTGAGAGATTTGTGTCGAATAAACAACTGAAAAGTAAGTTTTGGTTAGTATGTATTTCTTTGTTTGATATTTTTCAGTAAACAAATGAGAAATTTGGTGCTGTTTGAATTATCATTGACTGCTGAATTTAATTATTCATTAAAATAACTTCCCTTATTATTCATTTAACAACTTCCTGATCATTGGAACCAGAACTTTATTGAAGTTAAATAACTTTTGACCTGTTAGCTAGTCATTGAAATGCTTTAAGCGGTTGAGCTTGTACTAAACTTGAAAATTTGAGTAACGCTGTCTTTGCATCATTGGGAAGATGAGGAAGATAAGGATGGAGTTGAATGTCATATTTAAAAGTTATGTTTCATTAATATAACCCATCTACCACTATTTATTCTACAGTTTGTGCTGTTTTTGTTTGTTCTTAAATGATGATATAAATGTGAATTTCTGAAATGCTATCCTTCGAAACAGATCTTTTAGTCAAGTAATACATTATTTTATTTTTATTTTTTAATTTTAATACAGTAAGAGATATATTAATGTATTATATATAACTTTCATAATTAATTCCTACATAGAAATTCAAGGAAGACAGGTTTAGAAGAATTATGCTTTTTAAGCTTCAAGATCCTTGTATGTTTCTGCCCACTCAAGATTCCTTGGGATGGAATGCCATGTTAATTTACAGTATTTTATATTTTCTTGCTCAATGAATATATAATTTAAGTTTCACTGATCCAAAGTGCCTTCTGAAAATGTGGGGCAAGAGGGACCACTTCAGTGCCAAGAATGATGCATAGTGCATCACTTGAGCAAATTTGTTGAAAAGGTGTTTGGACTTTATTGATTGAGTTTGAATTCTCAGAATTATAGAATCATTGATGTCTCATCATTAATACATTTATGAAAAAAAAAATTGTGTGTTACATAAGATGAATAATTAATGGTACTAATCTTTAACAGCTTTGTTGGAATTTTCATTTAAAAGGAAGAGGATCCAGAAAACAATAGCCTGGGGTTATTACTATTTAACATTCTGAATTGAAGCCTCAATCTTGTGAAGAATTTTCCATTTACTGCTTCCTTTATCCTCATATACAACATTTATCATCCATACAATCAACATAGCTTTTCTAAAATTCATCTCAAGATGCCCCTAATATGACAGTCTTCCTTATGAATTTATCAGAAAAGTTATATAATTTAGACCAATGGCTTCTAAGTTAGGAAAGGTACTCAGGGCTGGCTATTTTGTTTCAAGATGAAATGGAATGACACCAGCACTCAGCATCAGCAAATTTAGCCTCTCTGGTACCCCAGTCCCAGCATGCTAGAATGATCAATGATATGGACATGTCCAGGAATGCGTTATTAAACTAGAGGCAATGTCCCTAGCTGCCAAACCCAGGTCCCATTTCAAGTTCTGCAGAATAGGAAACATAATACAATAAGAATTTAGACTATTTGAAATGTTAGACGCAGATGATTCTAACACTTCTAGATGAGTATGTTCTTCTTTTCCTTCAATTTAAATCGAGGATAGTGGTGATACCTGTTCTAGCCAGTAATGATAGTCTGGTTACTGGTCTTCCTCCAAGCCTCAAGATCAAATATGTTCATACCATATGTCCATGCACATTCATTAGGATCAAATTTCTTGATATCAAAGGGAGAAGTTTAGGGTAGTTCTTGAGCGCTCTTTGACATCGTCACAAATTATCATCTCTACATGTCGCCACTGTTCCATTAACTTTTCCATTCATATCGATGTCCCAGAGGGGAAAGATTGCCTTGTACTAAGATCATCGCTCAGGAACACTACCGTTTAGGTTAGGAAACATCTGGTGAGAGAAATGCTATTGAGACCATACTGCTAGTTCAGAGTGAAATCAAAGAACCATAAACTTAGAGCAATGAACATGATCACTTCTGGTAGATGGATAATAACATGATCCATCAAAGAGTTGTATTTAGGGACTCAGTGCTTGCAACTTGTCATATAACATAAGGTTTCTCTTCAGTATTATTTGCCACAATGGCTCGGATGAGCCTCTGAAACTGCAGTTCCCATTAACGTGCTGATCCTTCCATTGCTTCCAAACAGCACCCTGTTCTTTGAAAACCAGTCAAAATGTTGCAATGCTCTTGACCTCAATTATGGCTGGTGATAAGGGGTGTAGTGAAAACCATGCCTGCATTGGATAGTAAGTTTTCCTGTCTGTTATTATGTGCAACACAATTTTTGCAGGGTGCAATGAGTTCTTCACTAGTGATGTGGCAACGACAGAGGTGGTGTTATTACTGTTCCGAGAGGCAAGGACGTAGTGGAAGTAAGAGTTGCCCACAAGGGCTGGAACAAGTTCCGCTGAGGGTAGCTGGAGGCGAGCAGCAGCTGCATTGGTGGAGTGTTCAAGTAGTCAGCCTTAATGCCAGGCAGTGGAGCTGCTTTGGTATGCTGCTCGATGCTACATGGCGGTATAAATATTCTGAATTTTGGCAGTTCTAGTCCTTTTGTTCCATGAGAGTAACCAGAAATAATAAATCATTGATTTGTCTAAGCATTGCTGAAAGTTCTGAATATTTCACCCATCTCTTATTGTTAAATCAAATTTGTAAAGATAAAATATGCTAGAGTGGTACTCCATATCTCTAAGCTTGATAGCAAGGTTTTGCATCTGACTTGCTTTCCTTCATGTCAGCCATGAATTCTTCTAACGTCTGAGGAATATCCCATCTTCCTTTAATTCATCTTTGCTCATGGGTTCTTCTAATATTTGGTATATCACTTCTGGAACCTTAGCAAACCGGAAAATAATTTTAATTAGTGAACAAAATTAGCACTAGTTCGTAATTTTTTTTTTTTTCCCAGACAAATCCACAGGAAAAAATCAGAGAAAACTAAGGGGTTAGGAGATCACAGTGGACTGGGGCCTTCTTCCCAGGATCCTTGGTCCTAGTCTTTTCCCAGGCAACCTATCATGAGGGAAAAATGTAAAAACATAAGTTAGAGAGGATGAGTTACTATAATAATCATAGAAGTTACGCAGTCTCTTTCTTGGTACTGTAACTACTGTTACTAAGGTGCCAACCACTGATGCAACCCATTCGCCGACCATATGTTTAAGTAATTGTTTTAATGATGCCAATGTTTTTAATTTTGAATTAGGATCACATGACATGCACGGTGGCATTTGTCAGACTTATCTCTGTAATTGATAATTAAAGTTTAATTGAGCAGCTTAATCTTAAACAGCAGAGGAAAATCACTAGATTATACATAAATAAGCCCTGGCTAGGATTTTCATACGCGTGTTTGTCAATGATTGGTATATCCATATGATCCAATGGGCTATGGAGGATCTCTAAGTGAATCTCTAGTATGCGGACAATCTCAAGCTATTTTTCTTAATAATCATATAAACTAAGTTTATGGACAATCATTTAACTTTGCATAACAATGGTATGAACTTTGTTTTTGTTTATTTAATATTTAGATTGGAATTTAAAGTTTTGCTTGTCACTAACAATTTCTGCAAATACATTCTTCTTGAACTCTAATATGAATGCTGCAATGCACTGGTAATGCTGTTCAACTAATGAAAAGACATACCTATAGTAGAGCATTTGCTTTCTCCATCAATGGTATCAACTGCAGATAATACGAACACAAACCGGAGAAGAAATGTGAGGAACAGAAGTGAATAGAATAGCATTCGATACGAAAGCCGTCTGGATCCAACCTTCACTTTGATAAACTCCCTAACGCCTTTGCCTGGTAGCACTGTTACATGCCTCAAACTTGGTGATATATGAAGCTGCATTTTCTCCCAAGCAGCAAAGGAAGAAGAACCAAACAAAACCCGGCTAGCTAGAGATCTTCTTCTTGTTTTTCTTGTTATTTTTCCAGGCTTTGTTAGTTCATATGCCAAAGAAGAACCTGAGCAGAACTGCAAGAATCCCAAGTGATCATATGCAGTAAAAGGAAGGATTTGATGAGGTGCTGTGTTTAAGGTTGCTGTCATTTACCTAACCTTGCTTAGCATTTGGGCTAGATTATATATATATGTATATATATTTACCAAGCCTATATTTCAGATGCAGTTCATTATATTTCAGACAGAAGGGTTGTTAAAGAGAAAAAGACAGAGTACTGACAATTAGAAGAAGCTGTGCTTGAGATTTGGCTTCATTTAGAAGTATGGAAGTCGATAGAGTAAAATGAAATTAAATGTGAAGAAAAGAAAAATAATAAAAGATGAAATGGCATTGTTTGGTATCACTTAGCTTTGCCTCCACATGAAGTCTTTGTAGCATACAATTTAGAAATTGGACTTTGACAATACACAGTTTCTAAATAGAAAATGACCTTCTCTCTTTCTTTTCAACTTATTGGTATGAAAACACAGGAAGATCTACTTGTAATCTTACAGCAAATCAATGGAGAGAACTTGAAGCAGGCTCTGCCTTGTGGAGATAACGTTTTTTTATTAGGATCTGTGTAGTAAATCAACTTGCACATGAAAAATGTAAAGAAACAAGATGAGGGTGAGAGGGAGATTTCATGTTGACAGATTTTACGTCAGCTGATGATTTTTGCATTTGAAAGATTGTGCATGGTATCAATTGTTGGAAGCAATGACATCTGTTGAATCAAGAGAATCAGTGCTTTATTATTACTTAATTTATAAAGTATATTTGAATATAGTTGTGGAAATTCTCTAGCAACCCTTGAGCATATGAAAAATTTTTGTTTCTGTTTTTATCTTTTTATTTTTTAAATATGAAGTGGGATTGAACCAAATTTCTGGTCAAATAATTGTTATATTTCTTAACTCCAAATATAGGAGGAATGCTAACAAACAACGGGTGATAATTTGGAATTGGTTTTGGGCTAACTGGGCCAGCAGAGTGTGAAGAGGCCTAACAATATTATTGGACACCGGTATGGCCTACTATCGTTCTTGAGGTATTTTGAGACGATTTTGAAAGGATGATAGTGCGTTCTTCTTAGAAATCGGAATAAAAATTAGAATTATTGGCGCATTTCTTCAGAATAAAATGAAATTAAATTGTAAGCCACTTTAAATTTGAAAATGAGGAATGAGAGATTGATTTAAGGTGGTGAATCAAATTCCATGATTGATCGATCATTTTATCCCATAAAATTAAAATACCTATTTTGTCTTCAATTAAATTTTTTATAATTAATTAATCAGTATATTATAATTAATTAATATACTAATATAATTAATCAAGTATTCTAATTAATTTATATATTTTGAATTTATCATCATCGATGATGATGATGATGATAATAATAATAATAATAAATTCAAAATATATTAGTAATTAGAATAATCATATTATTATTTTTATTATTGTTATTAATGATAATAATTAATTAATTAATTAAAATATTAATATTAGTTGTTGTTGTTGTTATTATTAATGATAAATTTTTTACAGTTAATTAAAATATTATTAACAATAATTAATTATAGTAATAATTTTAATAAATAATCATAATAATTAAAATTCAAAATAATAATTATGACAATAGTTCATTAAGTATATTTTAGTAATTTGTTATAATTCAACTCATTTAGATTTCGATTTTAAAAAGTAAGCACGTTAATGATTAATTCATCTCATTCGATTCGATTTCTATAGTTCAAGTAAACAACATTTTTTGATTCCTATTTTTATTCTCATTCCAACCCATTTTGATTCTAGTTCATTCCAATTTCAGTCCATTTTGATTTCAGTTTAGTAAACGCACCATTAGATTATACAGTTATCCTAAACCCTAAACCAATCATATATTATCCAGCCATGCTTCTGGGGAAAGGTGATGATATAAATGGGAAAAAAAGAGAGCAGCCAATCATATCTTATTTCGAGTACTACTTAAGTAAAAATAAAATGATAAGAGAAAAAATTTCCTCTTAAAATTATTAAAACATGATAATATTTCTAATATCCTTTGAGTTACCTACGATTTAGGATGAATTAAATTCACTATTAAAAATGGGCACGGTAAAATTTTGATATAAACGTTTAGCCATTGATTGCATTAAATTCAATGATAACGAGAGTAAATGATAAGTTGATAACATTCAGGGGTTGTTTGTTTTTTCATCTCAAAACAAATTTTGTTTTAGATTTTATGAAACTGTTGATTATTTAACTGGTAAAACTTAATAATGCATGTAACAGTTGGAAGGTCATCGATGTAAAAAATTTACTTTTCAACGTTTCTATTTATTAAAACAAATAGCTTAACATGTATAATTAGTATAATTTTAGTATTTAGTAAATTCTTTTAAAAATCACTTTTGACAATTTTTTTTTTTCTGTAACAAGTTATGAAAATCCTAATAAAATCATGCCACATTTTTAACTTACATTTTTTTTATAATGCTTATCAAAGATGTAGCTAGGTTTTTGATCGAACTAGGGCACATTTAAAATCAAACATGATTCAAGTGCTTGACTACAAGTGTGGTAAACTCTCATTTAGGGAACTGAGTTATGGCTGCACAACCTCCAAGTGAGAGCTTGCCATGTGCACAGTCGTTCTCCTTATGGAGTGCGACTGCTTGCATCTGATTAATATTCTATTTAAAATATAATACGCTTAAAAATTTAGAATTATAACATTGCAACTATATATTCATTGATAATGAATTTGCTTACCAAAATTGTTCTTGTTGAAGACTTGATGAGATTTTATGTGTTGAAAAGAATGTATGATAGTGTCATCACCAATATAATCAAAAATATATTTTCTAATATCCAAAATTAAGTTATCACTTAATTTGTTCTTAAAATCTTTTAATAATAACAAAAATATTCGTATAGCACAACACAAGAGCAAATATGTATACATGATAGAATTAGGATTTTGAACTAGATAAAAAATTATTAGAAAATTAAAAATTAGAATTAACTAGACTTACAACTTATGGATCAATTTTGAAAGACTAAATAATTGAAGGAAAGTACTTCTAATTTAGAGAACTGGAATGAAATCCATGCATTAACTTCTTGACAAACAAGTAAAGAAAGTGTGTTTTTGATTCAAAGCATTGGAAAGAAACCTAAAGAGAAAAGATTAAAGTTAATTTCTTTTGTTTTTAATTGTTTTTTTTTTTTAATTTATGTTGTTCAAGTTTCGCTCAAGATTCAGGCGCAGGCAACATAACCAAAAGAGAGAAAAGGGACTTAATTTCACTTGCGTCAAAAGTTCCTCATTCTTTGATGGAAGAAAAACTCTTAATAGTCTATTGTTTTTTTTATTTTTATTTAAGTTTCACAATATTTTAGTAATTGATCAAATTATTTAGAATTAGACATTTAATCTAGGGACAATGTGAACTTTTTAAAAATATCTGAGGTGATTTCATAATTTTATAATTCAGTTGGGGTGATTTCTCAAACTATAAACAAAGTACTTTATTTTAACGATTACGAACGAACAAAAGGAAAAATCAAAAGCAAGCTGGGGGCACGTGCCTCAGCTGGTCCTATACTAGATACCTCCCTGATACTTATATCGATCGTAGTGAGATAATTTATCCAAGACCGGTTGATTTTTGCGGAAATATAAAACTAAACAACAAAGAGAATCAATGAACGCCATACAGCCACGAAATGCAACAAATGGTTCTTTATTTATTGAAAATAAGGCAGTTGTTCAGTGATATAATTATGTAATATACATGAACCTAACAGTTGCTATTATTAACTCACATATAATTTTTGTTGTTTATATTTTTTTGTTACTAGTAACAACCGTTGAATTGATATATATTACATAATTATGTAATTTAATAAGCTCCTAAAAATAATACGTACCCATCAACAAATCCATTTCAATCTCACTTAGATTAATCGTTTGGGCAACTTTTACATTATTTAATATTTATACACTCGATTTTGGAATATGATTACAAGTAAAAACAATGTTAGATAATCAAAGGCTCATATTCAGCTGACAATAGAGATGAGGTTTATCACGTTATCTGATTCAGGTTTTTCGCCAAGCCAGAACTCAGTCCCAGTGGTCCATTCTTCCATCTTTCCGCGTTTTGGGAAGATTTTTTCATTTGGTGAAAATGATATATGACGCAGAAAGTTCATCACACATCGAGCTGCTATCTTGGCCAGATCTCAGCTTCTCGTTGTACCAAATTGCAATGGTTGATCCAAGTAATGTTTCATTGCCTCTTCGGAGACAACCGACAGATATTATTGGTTCCTTTTTTTTTTTTACCCTGATATTCTTGCTTTTACTAGTAAGTTTCATTGTTGGGTATTATAATATATGCATTAGCTTTCATATCATTTTAAATAATTTTATTTAGTGGACTAGTTGAGTTTGAATATTAAAAAATTTAGAAGAATAAGGAGTTAAAAAATTAATTTAGGATAATTCTGCCGTACTTTAATTTAATTTAATTTAATTTTCAAAAAAAATACAAATACATATGCAAAGATGATAATTATTAAAAGATTTCGACTTTTTATGGAATTATCGAAACGAACCGTCCCCACCAAATGAAATTACTTCTACCTACCAAATAATAATTATTACAATATTTCGAATAAGAAAAAAAAATTTGCAAAATGAAATTGTAAAGATATAACCAAAATATAAAGAACATAATTTTATATTTTATCATCATATAATTGTCCAAGTGTATAATTGTCTATATAAACCTTTATGCCTAAAAAATTGAAAAAAAAAAATTAAAGGCTGAAGACTTTAAATTTTGATAGAAATATTGACGGGTCAAGGTTTTTCAATTATATTACTTGTCATAAGTATATATCCAAATCTAGTATCATCTATTTCTAGAAAATGTAAAATGATTAAATTGTTGAAAATATATGAGAAAAAATATTTTTAAAGACCAAACCAAAATCCAACCCTTCATTAAATAAGTTTTAAGAATGGATCTATTCATTAAAAACTCGACTCGATAAGATTTCGCAGACGATCATTTTGCGTAATTTTACATTCCATTAATATTTCTTATGAACTTTTGTCAAGCCAATGGTTATTTATGAATTGGGCACTCTATATAAAGAGCGGAAATAATGCCAAGTTCAAACTAGCTCCTTTGGTTCCTGTGAAAAGGGAAAAAAAAAAAAAATGTCTGCTCAAGTTCTGGCAACCGTTTCCAGTTCAACAGAGAAAACTGGTCGTCCCATTGCAGGTTTCCATCCTAGCTTATGGGGAGACCATTTCCTGACACTCGCTTCTGATTGCGAGGTAATTAAAGATAGATCTAAATAACTCATTAACTACCAGCATGCTAGCTAGCCATGTGTGTGATTCATTCGCATAAAGACTAATAAGTATTAAATAATTTATTTTGTACATGCATGCATTGCAGACAAATGATACTACAAATTTTTAATACGAAGCGCTGAAGCAAGAAGTCAGGAGCATGATAACAGTTACGGCAGATATTCCTGCCCAGAAGTTGCAACTGGTTGATGCAGTCCAACGATTGGGTGTGGCCTATCACTTCGAACAGGAGATGGAAGATGCATTAGAAAAGATTTATCACGATGACTTTGACAATAATGATGAAGTCGCTCTCTACACTGTTTCTCTTCGCTTTCGATTGCTTAGGCAGCAAGGATTTAAGGTTTCGTGTGGTAAGTAAGCTTACTGCTTAAAGCTAACTAGGGTCTGTACAGTTTCTGCCAATTACATACTTAGTTCTTGTAATTTTTAAAAGATACTCAAAAGGCTTGTTGTTACATTTGTCGGTGTTGGATATGAGTAGACAAAAAGAAAATGGTCATGTACTTAAGTAGATGTTAACACAAATCTGTACAATAGAGGCACTTTGGGACATGTTTGAAAATACGGTAACTATATAATTGAGTCATTGGCTGAAACTATCCCCAATCATTTATATATGTGTTTATACAAGCTGATGGCAATGTAACTGAGCACAATAAATCTTTCACTAAAACTATCAGACGTGTTCGAGAAGTTCAAAGATGATGAAGGTAAATTCAGGGCATCATTGGTGAAGGATGTTCAGGGCATTCTAAGTTTGTATGAGGCAGGAGACTTGGCCATTCGCGGAGAAGATATATTAGATGAAGCCATTGCTTTCACTAGAACTCACCTTCAGTCAATGGTATCTCATGATGTATGCCCTAATAATCTTGCTGAACAAATTAATCATGCTCTCGACTGTCCTCTCCGCAGAGCCCTCCCAAGAGTGGAGACAAGATTTTTCTTGTCTGTCTATCCTCGAGATGATAAACACGATAAAACTTTGTTAAAGAATACATCAGAAGGAATTAAGTGCCATCACACGGTAAGCTCTTAACCCGCGCCTGTGTTATTACTTTAGAAGAAAAAAAAAATAACAGATACATTGATTTGCTCTGTTAATTAAGAAAAAGATTTTGAAAAATATACAAATCACGTTCCTGTTCATTTAAAGTTCTAGGACAATATATTGTCATTGTCTTTGTTCTTGTTCAATTATTGTGGGAAATTGTCACTTCCTTCTATAATTCTTAGTTTTTACTACTTACATCCTTACGGGTTTCATATGTAACAGTGCTTTACGGCTTTACCTGTTTGACGTAAATTATTCTTCTGGGGCTTTGCCCTCCCATTATCTTTTAAGAGTAAAATATGAAAAGAAAGAAAAAAAATATATTTTAACAGAGATAAATATAACAGCAAGAACATTTTGAGTAAATTTTAAAATTACGAGGACCAACCAGACATTTAGGCGAACATAAGGACAATAAGGACATTTACCCAAATGATTTTCTAAACATTTAACCAAGGGAACAAGTATTGATCATCTCCTAACCTCTACTAATTTATTGAGTGATCAATATTGAGTTTTGAATTTTTATATTGATAATCAAGCCAGCTTTTTTCACTTTATTTATAAGTAAATCAACTTTTTTCACTGAATTTAGAAAGCTTAGAGTAGTTAGGAGGGGGAAAAAACTAGAAGAGAATGCTAATAATAAAAGTGGGCAATTTAGTTTCTCATTCACTTTTCACTAACTTTAATAATCTTACAAAATTTCACACGAAGGCCAAAAATTCTCTTCTCTTATTTATGATATCGATCGTACATGTATAAGTCTAGTGAACAATAAAACCGAGTTTTTGTTTCTCCTTTTTTTTTTTATCTTTTAAATTGCACAATGCGAGTGAATTTATTAATTAAGCTACCAATTAAATAATTTTAATATAAAATATTTGAATTTCAGGTGGTGGAAAGATTTAGACTTCACTACAAAGCTGCCTTACGCAAGAGACAGAATCGTGGAGTTATATTTTTGGATTGTAGGGGTGTATTTTGAACCAAAATACACCTTAGCCAAATGACCAAATTAATTTACATGACATCTATCATCGATGACACTTTCGACGCCTATGGTATCTTTGAAGAGCTTAAACTCTTTACAGAAGCAGTCCAGAGGTTTAAAATATTTTGTAATCTATATAAATATAATAAATGATTATCATTATTATTATAATTTTAAATTTTCTTTCACACGATATATTACTTCGTATTCAGATGGGACATTGGAGCCATGGATAAACTTCCAGAATACATGAAAATACTTTATAAGGCCCTTTTAGATACTTACAATGAAATTGAGCAAGACTTGGCCAAGGAAGGAAGATCATCTTACTTACGTTATGACAAGGAAAAGGTAGGCAATTAAGGGGTAAATCCTCAATTAGTCTACGTATTTTAAAAAGGATAAATGCTCAAATAGTCCCTAAATTTTCCGTTAAGTATTCATTTAGTTTTTATATTTTGAAAAATGTCTAAAGATACCCTTGTTATTGAATATTGACACTCATATATATGCTTATTTTTTCTTAACTTTATAATAATAAATGTACTACCCTGTTGGAGACATTGCTTAATTAATCTATGGAATAAGTTAATTAACAAATTAATCCATTACTGTTTATTAGTGAATTAACCAATAATTATTATAAAAGACCAATAGTGTTGATTATTTCATTGAATTGGTTTGTGGTGCTCAGCTGCAAGAACTTGTTGAAATGTACTTTGTTCAAGCCAAGTGGTTCAGTGAAGGTTATGTTCCAACATGGGAGGAATATTATCCGGTTGGACTTGTAACCGGCGGCTACTTCACGCTCGCAACAAATTCCTTCCTTGGCATGTGTGATGTTGCAAACAAGGAAGCTTTTGAATGGATATCCAAGAAACCTAAGATTTCAACAGCGTCATCAGTTATCTGCAGACATAGGAATGACATTGTTTCCCATCAGGTAGCACACTATAAATGAGTTATTCTCCCTTAGATCATGACTATTTATATTTGGATTTGAATCTAAAGTTGAATTGAGCTGTGCTGAGCTTTTTATCTTCTGTCATGCGTATATTTACACATAACAATGTGGTTTTATGTACTGTCAAGATTAGATGAGACTGATGTCATGGACTTTTAATAATAATATAATTATATAATAAAATTTCTCTATTATCTATGTGTGTAGTTTGAACAGAAGAGAGGACATGTTGCCTCAGGAGTTGAATGCTACATTAAGCAGCATGGAGTTTCAGAAGAAGAGGTAGTTAAAGTTTTTACTGAAGAAGTTGAGAATGCATGGAAAGATACGAATGAGGAATTCCTGATACCAACTGCTTTTCCTGTGGCTTTGATTGAGAGACCTTTCAATAACGCACGTGTGATTGAATTTCTAAACAAGAAGGGTGATTGGTACACTCATTCTCATGCGATTAAAGACCAGATTGCCGCAGTGCTCAGAGACCCTGTTACCATCTGAAGAGTTATAAGTATTTCTGTCAGTTACATTTCATGATGTTTTTGGAATAAATGGTGTTTGTATCAAGGGATTGAGTTACTCTTCATCTCCTGCTGTTTGGGATAAAATGTAAAAGAGATTGGGTTATCGTTGATCTCTGATGTGCGGAATAAATTGTATTTTGAATTAACTAATTTCTTTTCTATCTATCAGTTATATTCCATGATATTTTCTACAATTGTATATTCATCTGATCTCCTTTCAATTAATTGTGCCTCTGATATCTAATTCGTTTTTATTAATATGTTTGGTGCGTGTTTATAATTTCAATAGTACCACCTTCAAATATTTAATTTTGTCAATAATATTGATTCAAGGAGCGCTCTCAATGAATAAAATGTGAATATTCAATAATATTGACTGAAGGAGGGTTGTCAACGAATAAAATGTGAACATTCAACAGCGTTTTGTGCAACCCGCCGTAGATTGGTCAATGACTTTCGAGCAGTATAATTTATTTGGCTAGACTCGGGTATAAATCCCGGGAAGATATATATCAATTTTGACTTTGCCAATTCTATCTACTTTTTTTTCCTTATTAAAATCGATTTCTAGAAGCCTAGGAACATAATTCATACTTAAAAATTAATTCAATAGTAAAGGGTTGTACAAATCTAATACACTTGACTTAAAATTTATATTTAGCCAGTGTGAGATATAATCGTAAACACAATTTATAATTACTTAATTGTGGGTTTCTGGGCTGAGCTTCTAATGTAAGGATTACTAATGCACATTATATTTTTTTCTTGATTGTACTTTTTTGGTTTTTAAAATATCTCTGCAAAATTAGAGTATGATTAAGGTGAAACAACTCTATTATAGTGGTTTTTTTATTATTGGTAAAAAAAATTTTGTTATTGACAATAATTTGTTTAATAATACATTCAACTTATGTTTTCATGGATTATATATATGTTACGAAATGTTGTTACAAGTAACAATATTATTATTACCATTAACAAACAATTTGTTGGGAAATTTTAATCCTGCCCAAGATTTTGCAAGTAAAAATATCAAATGATAATAAATAGAAAATAGATGGAGAATAAAACTAATTACAGCACAAGATTTTGTCAAATGAGGTGGGCTGCTCTTTCTAGAAGAGCAAGAATTCCACTTCCCTTTTGACATTACAAGCACCAAATTCGGTGCTTAGCTGGTGGAGGAAAATTTGCTAAAATTTGGTCATGATTGCTAGCTGTGTTGTTTGAATTTTTGATGCAATTGCTGACTTTTTTGGCCATGATATTTCTTATAAATAGAAGTGCTGGGGGAGAGCTCATTCATTCCATTGAGAGAGAGAGCGATTTAACATTTTAGAGATAGAATTAAGAGAGCTTGAAATTATAAGCTCTTGTTATAGTGATTTCAGAGTTTGGGTGTATTGAGATTTTGGGTAGTGAGCAAAAATACTACAATATTTGTAATTTCTTTTTACTAGTAAAATATTTTCTTTCTGTTTTCGCCCGTAGACGTATCTAAAAGCCGAACCACGTAATTTTCTGGTTTCCTCTTTTGTGCTTGTTCTTTATTTTCTTCCAATTTTATTGTAGCTGCGGCCCTGCTTCATCTATTAATTTCCTAACAGTGGTATCAGAGCTATTGGTTGTATTCTTTGGAGTCGGGTACTATTCACGTACGACACTGTTCACGAATATGGTACTATTCACATATACGATACTGTTCATAGATACGATACTGTTCACGAGAAACGGTGGGAGCGATCCAAGAATTTTACGGTGCAAAGTAGGGAATAGTGGTGTGAGTAAAGCAACTGTGTGGTTTTGTACATGTCTAGGAAATTTTTGTCACAAAGGTGATAAGAGCCTAAGGAGTTTGGGGTTTAAGTGGAACCGTTGTGACCCCTCCAGTCTTTCCTGAGAACCTTCTTGGTGTGCATATTCACACATACTCACAACTATTCAAGGTGATACACTAGTTTGTGTACAATATTTATCAACAAAATGGCGGTAAAGTATAAAATTGAGAAGTTTAACGGAAATAATTTTTCATTGTGGAAAATAAAGATGAAAGCTGTATTGAGGAAAAATAATTGCTTGGGAGCAATTGGAGAAAAGCCCATGGAGATAACTGATGACAAGTGGAACGAGATAGATGGCAACACCATTTCTGATCTACACTTGGCACTTGTGGATGGAGTATTATCCAGTGTGGCAGAGAAAAATACAGCGAAGGACATATGAGATACTCTCACAAAATTGTACGAGGTCAAGTCATTACACAACAAAATCTTCTTGAAGAGGAAACTCTATACTCTTCGAATGACAGAATCTACAACGGTGACTGACCACATCAACACCTTGAAGACTCTATTTTCACAACTCACAACGTTGGGTCATAATATAGAGGAAAATGAACGTGCAGAGCTTTTACTTCAAAGTCTACCAGATTCATATGATCAACTCATCATCAACCTGACGAACAACAAACCAGCGGATAGTCTGGTTTTCGATGATGTAGCAGCCTCCTTATTAAATAAGGAGAGCAGGCGAAAAAAATAAGGAAAACAAACAAGCAAGTTCGCAGCAAGCGGAGGCGCATCGGTAAAGAGAGATCAACGGAACGTGGTCCCAGTGGAAGTCACAATCATGATAGATCAAAATCTAAAAGTAATAAGAATGTTAAATGCTACAACTGTGGCAAGAAAGGGCACGTCAAGAAAGAGTGTTGGAGTAACCAGAAGAAAAAAGAGGACAAAGAACTTGACTCATCAAATGCTCAGGGGTGTGTAGCAAGTACCTCAGATGATGGTGAAATTCTCTACAGCGAGGCAACAACTGTTTTAGAAGGCAGAAAACAACTATCTGATGTCTAGCTTATAGACTTAGGAGCTACCTGACACATGACCTCTCGGAGAGAATAGTTCCACACATATGAACCTCTCTCAGGAGGATCTGTTTATATGGGAGATGATCATGCCTTGGAAATCGTTGGTATTGGTACTATCAAAATCAAAATATTTGATGGTACAATTCGCACAATTGAGGAGGTACAACATGTCAAAGGTCTGAAGAAAAATCTATTATCCTTGGGACTAATAAATAGTCATGGGTGCAAAACTCATGTTGAAAATGAGATCATGAAGATTACTAGAGGCGTGCTTGTATTGATGAAGACAGAAAAGATCAGTGTTAATCTATTCGTGTTTAAAAGAGAAACACTACAGAAAGCTGATGCGTATGTCGCTCCAAATGGAGAAGAATCAACGATGTTGTGGCATCTCAAACTCGGCCACATGTTAGAATAAGGTTTGAAGATTCTCTCTGAGCGAAAATTGCTTCCGGGGCTCAAATCGGTAAGCTTACCATTTTGTGAGCATTGTGTTACAAGTAAATAGTATAGATTAAAGTTCCGTAGATCTGTTGCTAGAAGTAAATGCATTTTAGACTTGATTCATTCTGATGTTTGGGAATCGCCGAATATGTCCATGGGAGGTGCAAAGTACATGGTGACTTTCATTGATGATTATTTCAGGAGATGTGGGGCGTATCCAATTAATAAAAAGTCAAATGTGTTTCCAGTGTTTAAACAGTACAAAGCGCGGGTTAAACTTGAATCCGAGAAAAAGATCAAGTGCTTGAGGATAGATAATGGTGGAAAGTATACAGACGATGAGTTTCTTGCTTTCTGTAAGCAAGAAGGTTTTCATAGGCAGTTCACGGTAGCATACACTCCTCAATAAAATGGAGTGACAGAGCAGATGAACAGAACTCTTATAGAAAGAATAAGAGCTATGTTGAGGATTGCGGGTCTATCTAATTCATTCTGGGTAGAAGCAGTCAAAACTACCTGTTATATAGTAAATCGATCGCCTTCTACGACAATTGGGTTGAAGACTTCGATGAAGATGTGGACTGGAAAGCCTGCAGATTACTCTCACCTACATGCATTCAGATGTCCTGTGTACGTGATATACAATGTCCAAGAAAGAGCAAAGTTGGATCCAAAATCTAGAAGATGTATCTTCTTGGAATATGCTGATGGAGTAAAGGGGTATCGTTTGTGGGACCCCACTGCCCATAAAATCATAATCCGTAGAGATGTTATCTTTGTAGAAGATCAACTGCAAAGAAGAGATAGTGATGGTAGCACTGCAAAAGAAAAGTCAGAGACTATGCCGGTATATGTGAAAAATAATCTAGAAAAAAAAGATTCAGATTCTTCTGAAGCAGCACTAAAGCATGAGGAACAAGAACCAGTCGAGTCCAAGGCTCTAGAAGTTTGTCGGTCAACTCATGAGAGACGATTGCCATCGTGGCACTCGGATTATGTCACATAGATCAATGTTGCATACTGTCTTTTAATAGAGGATGGAGAGCCATCAATTTTTCATGAATCTTTAAATAGCTCAGATGTTGCTTTGTGGATGGCAGCAATGCAGGAAGAAATTGAGGTTCTACTGCCTCTATACAATAATAAGATGTGGGAACTTGTACTACTACCACATGGAAGAAAAGTCATTAGTAACAAATGGGTCTACAAGATCAAGCGTGATGGCAATGACCAAGTGGAGCGGTATTGTGCAAGATTGGTGGTGAAATGATATGCTCACAAAGAATGTATATTTTCTGTGACGATATAATTTTTGTCACAGAATATCACTTTTTACGATCATAGGCGATCTCGTCGCTAAATGTCTTGTTTTTCTGTGACCAAAATTAAGTTCATCACAAAAACTCACTTTTTGCGACCAAACACAAATTTTTGTCGCAAAAGCATTTGTCAATTATATTTATTTTTAATTTATTTGCGACCAAAAATATTTTCGTCTCAAATTATATACTTTTAGCGACCACTTCAAGATTTCGTTGCAAAAAAAAAAAGTGATAAAATTAATATGTGACTTCTTTTTTGGGACAAAACCAAATTTTCATATCAAAATATCTACTTTTTGCGACCCCTTTCAAGTTGTCGCAAAAAGCCAAAAGATTTTGACGGGTAATCTACCGCCAACCAAATTATAAAAAGATATTTATAACACTTTTTGCGATAAATCAATATTTGGTCGCTAAAAATGAAATATTTTGGCGGAAATTGAATTGCCTTACACATTTAAACTCAATTTGAACAAGTTTTTGCAACCAAATTTAAATGTGGTCGCAAAAGACTAGCATGTTATATATATTTGTATTATTCTTCTCTCTTTCATTTTTATCTCTAAGTTCTCTCACTCTTATAATTCTCATTCCCTTGTTCTCACTCATCTTCCTAGCTTATTTTCCTTACGAACTTTTTTATTTTTTTTGTTACATAATTTTATTTAATTATCATGTGTAGAAGTTAACTAACCTTTGTGGTTTTTTTTTTGTAGAAATTAAATATTGAAGATTATATACAAAGAGGTGAAGAAAATCAAGATGCAAGGAGGTGAAGAAAATCAAGAAATTTATGAATAAATATAGTTGTTCCAAATATTACAATGTTATTTGAAGATCATTATGCAATTGATCCAAGTGTTACAATTATGTAATTGTTCTAAATAATGTAATTTCATTTGCTAAAATTTTTGTGTATTTTTATCAATAATAAATTTTAATTTAATTTTTCTACTTTCATGACGTTGATTATAATTGTCTTAATTATTAAAGAAAAATTGAACAAATTATAATTTTATGAAATTATAATTAAAACATAATATTATATTTAATTTTTTTGCGACTAGTTTGAGTATGGTCTCAAATATTCTAAATCCGTGAAGAAATAATGGTTGCAAAAAAGCAACGGAGACAAAGTGAAATTGTATTTTACGACCATTTTTTCCGTCGCGAAAAGTTATTTTCTACGACCAACTTATGAAGTGGTCGAGGATATTTTTTCTCAACAGATCTAATGTCACCAACTTGCAACCATAATTTTTTTTGTCGTAAATTATTTTTTGTGACGAATTGGATATTTTCTGCGATAAATTTATTGGTCGGGGATGACCATAATTCTAGTAGTGAGATTTTGATGGAAAATATTGGGAGAGTGAGTTGGTAAAGGAATTAGGTAGCTAGTTTGAAGAGCCATGTAATGATGATGTATCTTTTTCTATATACTTTTCCATCAGAATCATTATATGGATAAATTTATAAATTTCATCAAAAATTGACGCAAACATCACAAGAATGCTTTCCAAAAACAAAATCAAAAGCTACTCACAAGTGGCATTACTTCATATTGCTCTATTTCTTTTTGACTCAATTCAGTTACCAAAATTTATAAAAATACTATTGAAAACCTTATCATAAAAATCCATTTATAAATTTTCTCCATTGGACTCGCTTTACAAAACTCGTAAGGAAGAAATTACATTCACTACCACTCTACATCAGTAAAAAGAAACAATGGATAATAACCTAATCTTCTACGCACAAGCACAAACGAAGCTCAACAACAGAAATTCTAAAAGTTACGAGAAAACATTTTACAATCAAGACTCAAGCTCCACGACCTCTAATAATAAATATAGTTGTTACTTATTCTAAACATATAACTAAAATCTATAGTATATTTTGTACATCCATGACAAAATTCAATCTTGAACTCTACACTATAGATCATTTCAATAGCTAGCACAACTGCTCTTATTCAAAATAAGATCGATAGCTGATTGGCAGTTTATGACCTCTTCAAGGCATTATCCATGTAGCATTCCAATCTAAGATACTACTCCCAAACATCACAGACATCGCTACGCTATAAATCATGCCACAAAAATTGGGGATATTAGACTACAAATTAAAATCAAAATTATATGAGAGTGTGTGTGTGTGTGCGCATGTTAGAGTGCAATTTATGCACTAGTTTTGCATTGTTTACTTCCCTTAATATTGATGTTTTGCACTTAATAATAGTGATTTACTTGTGTTTTACTTTTGTAGGTGCAATTCTATTGATTGGTGATAAAATTGAGCTACAAGATGATGTTTAAGGATGATTGTTCTCTAGGAGAAATTATGAGCGGCATAAGAACTTTGTTGATAAGGCGTGGGCGCGTGCTGTTAACTACGAACCTGCAGTTTTGAGTTTAACGTGTTTTGTATTTTTGGTTATTTTTGTAATTACGAATTTAATATTTCAGATATTAGTATTTTATTTTAAATAGAACTCTAAAAGAGAAGAGAGAGAGGGTATTTAAGGAGGAATCTATTGTGAAAAAGGGGGATTTTGGATTGGAGAAAAAGAAAGAAACCCTAGATCTAATTTTTGTCTTCTCTCTATGAAGAACTAAACCTATTTTTCTGGTTGAAGGATAATGAAGCTTTGATTCATCACTACTGTGAGATATTTCTTATACTTTAATTGTTTTATTACTTTTTGGGTATTTGTTTATTCTCTGAATTAGTTTCATGATTATGTTTGTTAATTAGGTAATTGGCCACTATTTAATTATCAACTTAATCTATTGTCAATTAAAGGATTCATCGTATGAAGAATTTAATGTTTGTGACAAATAACATAGCAGAGAGTTGTGTTGTGAGAATAAACAATCTAATTTAAATGAATCATCATATGTGTTGATTAGGATTTGGGTCTCTCTGGTTTTTCAGGCTGTCAATTGATTAAATCCTATGATCGTATCTAGGGTTGTCTATTGATTAGGGAAATATCCAACGGTCGTACCTTGGTTATCGACTAGTTAAGGAGAGATTGGCTATTAGAGGGTCTCAATAGCTATAACCGGTCTATTCATAAGTAATAATAATCTATATTTGAATCAATGATCAGTAGTCGAATCAAGCTGAGTTAATTCCTTCAACCAGAGCTTTCTCCAATTTGAATTACAACTTTAATTTGCATTCTTGTTATTTAATTTGATTTTTATTATTGTCTACAATTCCCCCATTTTACGTTTTACGTTTCAAAAGGATTTAAATAATTACCGATCTCTGTGGACACGACCCTGCTCAATCACTATACACAATTTATTTAGAGTAGGAATTTATTTTTGTTGGCTTCGACACCCATCAGCGCACTCGCGCATAGAGAGAGAGAATTAAAAACAATTAAAGATTGATTAACTAAATATTAGATAGATAGATCTAATAAACGGTCCTGTAATTGATTGCAAATAGAACTAATTGAATTTAATTTGTTTGCTTGGCTTGTGTTTCTTTGGCGCGATGACAGTGAGGGTTTCAAAAGTTAAGGTAAAAAAATTTAGGGTTTTCACGGTTAAGAAGTGAGAGGCAATAAGACATTGAAATGACTACAAATCGAGAGTGAGGGTTCAAACGGCAGCAAAGTGGTGGCTTGAACACGAATGTCTAGTGTTTCTAACGATGGGAGGGTGAGGCCGTGAGTGATGGTTTCTGCTAAGTGATGAGATTCAACACTTAAGGGGAAAAAAAAAGATTAGGATTACAAAGCACCAAAACAGTGCGTTTCATATTTTCAAAATGTATTTTATAATTAAAAATTTAATATTTTAAGTTTATAAGCAAAACGTCGTCATTTCAACTTATGCAAAACGACAACGTTTCTTAATTCATTTAATTTTTTTTTAAAAATACCTAGAATTTTTGTCAAAATAGCGGCAAAGTAAAGTCAAGTTAAAATTCTATCATGAATTCTTGATGTAATATATTCTATCACAAAGTCGTCATAAATCTTTGTAATTTTTTTCTATCACATGAACAAGCTCGGAAAGTCGTGGCAAAACCCACCTCTTCTCGTCGTCGATTCCACCGGCTTTGGGTGATGCCACCGCCTGGATCTTGATCCTCAGCTCACCCTCAACCGCGCCAACTGAAACCGATGTTTTGGCCGCGAACGACTGCCGAAAATCTCGCTGCTTGGGAAGCTTGATTTGTCGTTGTCACTGCGCGTGGGAGGTCACCACCAGCACCATTGGACTCACCGAGGTCAGAACTATCAGACTGAGCTTCCTGTTGCCGTTGACTGAACTCCAGTCACCATTGACCGGTAGGGGCAATTCGGTAATTCTATAAAGTTTGGGGATAGTTTTGTAATTTCTAAAATTGGTGGATAATTTAGTAATTTCATATTAGGGCAGTTAGGTAATTTGAGATTTCGAGGGTAATTAAGTAATTTAAGTTGTTAAGGGCATTTTGGTAATTTCGCTCTCTAAGGGTAATTTCGCTCTCTAAGGGTAATTTCATGAATATGACGTAGTTATTTTTGTAACTTGAATCGAGGGTAGTTTGGTAATTTAGGATTCTAAGGATAATTTGGTAAATTATGATGTCGTGGACATTTTGGTAATTTATGAATACATGGGTATTTTGGTAATCTTATGCATACGGGGATAGTTTATTGCAGGTAAATATCGTTTCGAGCTTGTTAGTCGTACTTCTCATTTATAGATATCAATTATGTCATTTACTTGATTTAGGAGGAACAACGAACGAGAATCAAGCTGTAAACGAGGACGATAGCCGAGTTTGAGCGTCATCATTGTGAGTGGAATATACAAAACCTATTTTCATAGTTAATTATGATAATAAAGCATGTTTGTGAAATAAGCATTTTAAATATTTTGATTTAATGATTTTCTCGAAATGGATTTTATTCACGTATTGATATTTTATTGAAATATTTGGTTAATGGTTTTCCGTATCGATTTTGAATAAAGCATGATAGTATTTTAAAGATAAGAAAAGTGAATTCAAATGTGGTATGATTTAAAGTATGATTAAAAGATATATGAATGGGTATAATGATTGTTTTTAAAATCATTAGATAATATCATTCCCCTCCAGATACAGTGATATAGATGAGATGAGAGGCCTTTGGGGCCCGTCTGAAGACACATAGAGGCTTTGGGCCGTGTGTTTGGGTGCTTTTGCCTTTTGGGGGCATATGTGTGCGATATGATGATTACAGAGATACAAATATTGAGATACTAACAGATATTGAGATACATATGAGATATAAGCCTTTGAGGCTCGTCTGAGTACACACAGAGGTTTTGGGTTGTGTGCTTAGGCGCCTTGTCCTTTGGGGATCAGTTTATGCATGCATAGATATGATGCGATATATGAGATATGAGATGGCATTTCCTTGTCTAACCGTTGTAGCTTCGGGGCATGGTGGTTTTCTAATTGCCCGTCCGTCGAGATTCGGTTATGATGAGATTATTCTCCTGGGTACTTGTTTAGTGACAAATTTCATGATTCAGATGTTGAGATTATAGTGTATCATGACTTCTTTGATTTTATATGGTATTATATATTATGTTTATGTGACTGTATGTTTTATACTCAAATAAGTTATTTAAGTTCTTATGAAAATTTTGCTAAAAGGATTTTTTAAAATGATATAATTATTTTGAAGTGAATTTATTTTTCAAAAACTACTATCCACTCATTGAGCTCATTGAGTTTTATACTCACCCCGTTTTTATTATATTTCCCCTAGCCCTCTCCCCTCTACAGGAAATTTGTAGGTACATCAGTCGACCCAGCAACGATAGTTAGATTGGAAATTTTGGCCACGTGATGGTGCCAGGAATCACATATGTTTGTTAGGATATTTTGGATTGTATAAATTATTGCATATTCGTGATTAAAGATAATGTATTGTATTTTTGACATTATATGTCTGGAGGATATTTGGTATGGGATTGAGGAAGTTGGTTGCGGAGGTTGATTAAATATTGAATTATTTTTGGGAGTGTTAATTTTATAAATTGCAAGTTTAGGAAAGTCATAATTGTAGAGGAGACTCTGCTGAATTTTTGGTAGAATTCTTAGATATTAGATTAATTATCAATTCCGTTGGACGAGATTAGATAGATTCGCCCTGGGGATTTGGGGTGGGTCGTTTCACATATTTATTTGACTTACCAAGTTTCTTGCTATTAGGCTCTCATGAGCTCATGCTCTCATGTAGCTAGGCTTATTTGACTTACTAAGCTTCCTGCTGCTGAGCTCTTGCTCTCCCATGTTTTCATGCTCCTATGTTCTCATGCAATTACGTAGTTGTGCTTTTTTGACTTATTAAGCTTCCTACTACGTACTAAGCTATCACATTTTCATGCTCTCATGCCCTCATACTCTCATATAGCTATGCTTATTTGACTTGTTAAGTTTCCTATTACTGAGCTCTCATCCTGTCATGCTCTCATGCTCTCATGTTGTTGTGCTTATTTGATTTATTAAGTTTCTTATTACTGAGCTTTCAAGCTCCCATGTTTTCACGATCTTATGCGTTTGTGCTTATTTGACTTATTAAGCTTCCTACTACTGAGCTATCATGCTTTCATACATTCACATAGTTGTGCTTATTGGATTTATAAGCTTCCTGCAACCAAGCTCTCATGCTCTCATGAAGTTGTGCTTATTTGACTTATTATGCTTCCTGCTACTGTGTTCTCATGCTTTTGTACTCTCATTCTCTCATACTCTCATGCTTATCATGCTCTCTTGTAGTTATTTCACTTTTCACATTTCTCATGTAGTTGTGCTTATTTGATTTATTACACATCCGGCTGCTGAGTTCTCATGCTTTCGTACTCTCATTCTACCAATGCTCCCATGTTTTCATGATCTTATTACTGGGCTTTCATGCTCCCATGTTTTCACGATCTTATGCGTTTGTGCTTATTTGACTTATTAAGCTTCCTACTACTGAGCTATCATGCTTTTATACATTCACGTAGTTGTGCTTATTGGATTTATAAGCTTCTTGCAACTAAGCTCTCATGCTCTCATGTAATTGTACTTATTTGACTTATTACACTTCCTGCTACTGAGTTCTCATGCTTTCGTACTCTCATTCTCTCATACTCTCATGCTTATCATGCTCTCTTGTAGTTATTTCACTTTTCACATTTCTCATGTAGTTGTGCTTATTTGATTTATTACGCATCCGGCTGCTGAGTTCTCATACTTTCGTACTCTCATTCTCTTATGCTTTCATGCGTATCATGCTCTCTTGTGCTTGTAATTATTTGACTTTTCACCTTTCTTATTACAACATGTATAATTATCGAAATAAATGTTTGTCTTTTAAAAAAATTTTTTAAGGCTGAAGACTTTGAATTTTAATACAAATATTGACGGGTCTAGTGTTTTAAATTATACTACTTGGCATAAGTATCCAAATTTAATGTCATTATTTTATAAAAAGCAAAAGGATTAAATTGTTGAAAATATATGAGAAAAAACGATTTTTAAAGACCAAAACAAAATCCAACCCTTCATTAAATATGTCGGTTTGAACAATGGATCTATCCATTAAAAACTCGATTAGATAAGATCGTTTTATCGATTAATCTTATATTCTGTTAATGTATCGTATAAACTTTTGTCAAGCCAATGATCATAGATGGATTGCGAAACTCTATATGAAGAGCGGAAGTCCTACCGAGTTCAAACTAAGTAATTAGTTCCTTTGGTTTGCTTTGATTAGGAAAAAATAAAAAATAAAAAGAAAGAAAAAAGTGCCCACTCAAGTTCCAGCAACGGTTTCCAGTTCAATAGAAAAACCTGTTTGTCCCAAATTGAATGTCATGTTTTTTTATACAAAGTAAAATGATTAAATTGTTGAAAATATATGAGGAAAACGGTTTTAGTAATGGATCTATGCTTTAAAATCTCAACTCGATAAGATACAGACAATCGTTTTATTTTGTAATTTTACATTCTATTAATGTATCGCATGAAATTTTGTCCAGCCAAAGGTTATCTATGAGAGAAATTTTATAATACATCATATATATATATATATATATATATATATATATATATATTGTGTAACTGAGAATATAGAGGCAGGGACGAACAGAAAAAATTTAAAAGGGTTTTGAGCCATTTTTGGACACTTAGGTTTTATTTATCCTCACTACACTTGATTTGCAATGAAGTTGAATGACAAATTATCCTCAAGATACAACAAACTCTGAACACTATCTCTAGCAATGAAACTATATTCGATAACGGGTTATGAATCTGTAATATAATCTGGGATATTTATAAGAAGTTAAGTATCTATTCATGAAGTATTGCGTTTATTCACAAAACAATGCAACCCTCCAAACAAATTAAGGCACCTTTTTAGAACAGATACACCTCTTTAAATAGACACTTTAGTGAGAAACATTGCACCTTTCCATCATTTAATTTGATTAATTTATTTAAAATAAACTAAGTAATTAATTACGAAGGAATTATATTTCAATCTCAAAGCTTTCTCATTTTAGTGCCGCAGTGTGTCTCTCTTGGTGCTGCAGCACCAATGTTCTCCCGTATGTATAATAATAAATATTATAATCTCTTTTACATTTTAAATAATCACTAATTACATGCTATTTCTTTAAAATAAATGTACAAACACCATTGCATCATTCCCCTAGATTGCAAGGACCAATGAAATTAATGCCTAGCCTAGATGAGATGTAAGGTTGCAGAATGAAATAAATATATTTCTTAACATCGAACCTGTAACAATATGGCACTTAATTACTGTAACTAACATAAATTGAACTTTCCGTTTGCACGAAAAGCCAATTCAGTAGGAATTGCCCTGCAATTTTAGGAACTATTTAAATAATTTGTCTATTATATATGTCAGCATTACTGCATCAGCTTACAACTAATAATCCGAAAGCTATATACATGGATACTTTCAACAAACCCTCTTAGCCACTTGGCCTTTAGTATGAGTGGTGAACCACTACCCTCAAAGTTAAGCATGATTATGCGAATAGTGGTTCGAGTTCCTATGGACTCAACATCTCTTAAGTAATTATAATTGTGTGGAGTTAATTTATAAGTTTTTCTCCATTGCGAAATGCGAGTGAAGTATAGACATCCCTCGTTTGCGAGAGTTATTTGTTTGGGCATGTACTTCATAGAATTTATGGTGCGTTTACTTGACGGATTGGGGAATCAGAATCCGGAATCAGAATGATTGATGGTGTTTACTTCGCAAATATGGACCAGGAATCGGAATTGGAATCAGAATGGTGGGGCCCACCACTATTTGGGAATGGGGAATGAGAGATTGATTTCCATGGGAAGGTGGGAATGGGTCTCTCATTCCTGGAATTGACCATTTTGCCCTCCCCAAAATTAAAAATGCTCACTTTGTCCTCTTTTATAATTAATTAATATAATATTATAATTAATTAATTAATATATTATAATTACTTAATATTATTAACTATAATTATTAAAAATTATAGTTCTTGAATAAATAATCACAATAATTAATATATTATTATTATAGTTAATTAATTATTATTACTATTAATTAATATATTAACATATTAATAATAATTATTATTATTGAATAAATAATCACAATAATTAATTTATTATTATTATTTTTATATTAATTAATTAATTAATATACTATTATAATAATTATTAATATAAATAATTTATATATTATTATTATTAATGAATTAGTATAATTATTACTATTAATTAATATATTAATATATTATTGTTTCTGAATAAATAATCACAATAATTAATATTATTATTATTAATTAATTAATATACTATTATAATAATTATTATTATAATTAATTCATAGATTATTATTAATTAAATAATATATTTATTACTAATAATTAATATATTATTAACAATAATTATTAATATATATATTTTTTGAATAAATAATCACAATAATTAATATATTATTAATGTAATTAATTAATTAATATACTATTATAATAATGATTAACAATAATTATTATAATTAATTCATATATTATTATTAATTAATTAAATTAATATTATTAAATAAATAATATAATTATTACTACTAATTAATATATTAATATATTATTAACAATAATTATTAATAATTATAATTTTTGAATAAATAATCACAATAATTAATATATTATTTTAATTAAGTGATTAATATCAATATTATTAGTTAATATATTTTTATAATAATTTTTATTATAGTTATTATAATTAATTAAATTTTTTTACAATTAATTAATATATTAGTTAATAATAATTATGACAATAATCCATTAAGTACTTTTTAGTAATTTGTTACAATCTAATTCATTCCGATTCCGATTCCAAGACAAAGTAAACACATTAATGGCAATCCAACTTATTCCGATTTCGATTTCTACAGTTCAAGTAAACAACTTATTTTGATTCTCATTCCCTATTCTGATTCCAGCCCATTCCGATTCTAGCTCATTCCGATTCTAGTTTAGTAAATGCAGCATTAATGTAATGATGTAAGTCCTCGGCGAAATGCGAGTGGAGCAGAGACATCCCTCGTCTGTGAGGGTTATTTGTCTGGGCATGTACTTCATAAAATTTAATGTAATAATGTGTGTCTCAATTATATATCTGATTGTAAATATAAGTGTAATGATCTGCTGTAATAGCAGTTGTAAATATCTGTGTAATACAAGATTCTAATGTTAGTATTCAAAAAAAAAAAAAAAACCCCTCTTAGTGTTACCCACATTTTTCATGCTTCATCTTAAAAGATGAAGTGAAATAGACTGAAGACGAGGGTAAATGTTTGTTTTGTCCTTATATTTTGTATTAATACTTGTTTAGTGTCTATATTTTGAAAAATACCTAATCCTTTTTTTTTTAATATGTGATATTCATACCCTTATTTTTTTCTTTGTTTTTTTTTTAATATAACTCTTACTACAATTTTAAAATAATATTTGAAACGAATTTAGATCTATCACAATTACTGTTCATCCGCATTAAAAAATATTAATTTTCCAAAAACTCAATAAAATGTAGAAAATAAATGACACAAAGATTTTTACGTGATTCAGATTAATCAATCCTACACCCACGAGGCCACGCTGAGATGAAAAGCAATTCACTAAGTTGAGATGTTATAACCTATGGATTTACCAAACTTAAGACTCTCACTTATAGTTTATCACTATATAGTTTACTCAACCTTAGATTGAATATGCTTCTCTTGAATAATTGCTACCCCTCTTGATCCGAGATACTTAAGGCACTTCGCAAAGTGATCAATAGCAATTCTTCAATTCTTCAACGTCTAGTGATCCAAGATCCACATAGACTCTCCACAAAGATGAAAAGACGATAAGAAAATAAATCAACACAACATTATGCGCAAAATCTAGATTCTCTAGGGAGGAGGCCGAATTTTGCTCCTCTGCTTTATGCTCTGTGTTGTGCGTTAAACTTTCAATTGTGAAATACCTCTCTTTATACAGGCACTAGAGTTTCACCAAAATAGCAAGTCTTAAAAGACTTGGATTATTTTCAAATAAGAGTTTCTTTCCTCTTATAATTCTTATGAATATGAGTAGGAACAAATCTGATCTTCTTGCCTTGCTTGTTTCCCAAGAAATATCTAGAGCATTTAATGACTTCATGTTTAAATCAACTTCTTGCTCTAAATAGATCTCATGCACCAATTATAGAATCCCATCATTAATTGACTTGCTAAATTAGATATCTAATTAAATTAGGAAACAAATATTCCTAATAAATAGGAATCTGACTAAATTAGGGAATTAATAAATTAATCCCTATTACAAGATATGCAATAAATAAACTTCTAATTTAACTAGACTTGCCATAAGATGCCAACTCTATAAATAATGGACCTAACAATATTTAATATCTTTGCAATAACTAATCTTGCTAATAATTATTTATAAAATAATAACAAAAAAAATTACATTTATTTTTGTTTTATATTTTTATTGTATGATTAAGCCAATCAAGATTAAGGACACACTACCAATTGTTTTCCTCCTTAGGTAGGGGCTTTAGGGCCTGAATAAGAAAGGTCAGTCCATGCTAGCTTACGAGCCTCAATAAGAAAGCTTGCCATGTGCACAGTCGTGCTTCTTATCGAGTGCGACTGCTTGTATCTGATTAATATTCTATTAAAAATATAATACGCATCTAAAAATTTAGATAGCAATTATAAGATTGCAACTATATATTCATCGATAATAAATTTGCTTACCAAAATTGTTGTTGTTGAAGACTTGATGGGATTTTATGTGTTGAAAAGAATGTATGATAGTGTCATCACCAATATAATCAAAAATATATTTTCTAATATCCAAAATTAAGTGATAACTTAATTTGTTCTTAAAATCTTTTAATAATAAAAAAAATATTCATATAGCGCAACACAAAGAGAAAATATGTATACATGATAGAATTAGGGATTTTAGAACTAGATAAAAAATTAATCAGAAAATTAAAAATTAGAATTATCTAGACTTACAACTTATGGATCAATTTTGAAAGACTAAATAATTGAAGGAAAGTACTTCTGATTTAGAGAACTGGAATGAAATCCATGCATTAACTTCGTGACAAACAAATAAAGAAAGTGTGTTTTTGATTCAAAGCATTGGAAAGAAACCCTAAAGAGAAGATTAAAGTTAATTTCTTTTGTTTGTAATTTTTTTTTTAATTTATGTTCAAGTTTCGCTCAAGATTCAGGCGCAGGCAACATAACCAAAAGAGAGAAAAGGGACTTAATTTCACTTGCGTCAAATGTTCCTCATTCTTTGATGGAAGAAAAACTCTTAATAGTCTATTGTTTTTTTTTTTTATTTATTTAAGTTTCACAATATTTTAGTAATTGATCAAATTATTTAGAATTAGACATTTAATCTAGGGACAATGTGAACTTTTTCAAAATATATTAGGTGATTTCATAATTTTATAATTCAGTTGGGGTGATTTCTCAAACTATAAACAAAGTACTTTATTTTAACGATTACGAACGAACAAAAGGAAAAATCAAAAGCAAGCTGGGGGCACGTGCCTCAGCTGGTCCTATACTAGATACCTCCCTGATACTTATATCGATCGTAGTGAGATAATTTATCCAAGACCGGTTGATTTTTGCGGAAATATAAACTATAGACTATTAAGAGTTTTTCTTCCATAATTATGTAATTTAATAAGCTCCTAAAAATAATACGTACCCATCAACAAATCCATTTCAATCTCACTTAGAATAATCGTTTGGGAAACTTTTACATTATTTAATATTTATACACTCGATTTTGGAATATGATTACAGGTAAAAATAATGTTAGATAATCAAAGGCTCATATTCAGCCGACAATAGAGATGAGGTTTATCACGTTATCTGATTCAGGTTTTTCGCCAAGCCAGAACTCAGTCCCAGTGGCCCATTCTTCCATCTTTTCGCGTTTTGGGAAGATTTTTTCATTTGGTGAAAATGATATATGTGGCCCATTCTTGCATCTTTTCGCATTTATTTAAAATAAACTAATTAATTAATTACGAAGGAATTATATTTCAATTTCAAAGCTTTCTCATTTTAGTGCTGCAGCGTATCTCTCTTGGTGCTGCAGCACCAATGTTCTCCCATATGTATAATAATAAATATTATAATCTCTTTTACATTTTAAATAATCACTAATTACATGCTATTTCTTTAAAATAAGAGTAATGCCCACAAACTCTCAGATAAACTTATTTTTAAACCGACGTCGATTAATTCGTTGGTTGAATGAAAATATAAATTAATAAAAACAAATCACGCGCCAAGTGATATTTAATTTAACTAATCTTGTTATGTATCATTACTCTTAAAATAATTGTACAAATGCCATTGCATCATTCCACTAGATTGCAAGGACCAATGAAATTAATGCTTAGCCTAGATGAGACGTAAGGTTGGAGAATGAAATAAACATATTTCTTAACATCGAACCTGTGACAATATAGCAGTTAATTACTATAACTAACAAAAATTGAACTTTCCTTTTAACTTTGAACCACCCTGGCGGTGGTGGTCTCCAGTGCTGACATCTACTGACTTTTCTCTCTAAAGTTTAAGAAGGAAAAAACTCGAAGATGAGAGCAACGTAATAAATTTAATTTTTAAGGTAATGTTATTTTCAAGTTAAAAAAGAAAAAGAAAAAAAGAGTTAAATCTGCACAACAACCTAAGCAAGACGACAATATCCGGCTTAGGGAGAAGCGAATGCGACAGTGGCTCATCAGAGGGACTGTCGCTGGCACTACACTACAAATACACACACGCGGTGGCAACTGTGTTACACGTTTTTTTTTTTTTTGCGCGAATGATATTGATAGGTGATACCTCCTTAAAGAGAGAAGCTAGGACCCGCTCTCTCAATGATTTAAACCAAAGCTGCAGTGCGCTTGGTGGCATTGTAATAAGTTTGGGATTAGATTAATTCATTAAAAAATTATCCTATTCTATATTTGGTGTATACAAAGTTTTAAATTAAACTTATCTTGGAGCCGCATAATAATCAGACAAGCATAAGAAAATTTATTCCATGACCCCCCATGGGATTAACTTGTTGGAATAATTTGGTAGCTCAAGTATGTTTGCTAATTTATTATTATTATTATTATTATTATTATTATTACGCAATGTTTATAAAAACATAAAATGCTGTAACTAAAAATATAATTAATTAATAATACAAAAAATAAAATTATCAATTGATTATTAAAAGAAAATATTGAACAAATTTCTCTTCATTTAAATTTATCATTTATCACTGTAATTATTTTATTAAATATAATTATAAATATTTTAATTTAAATTTATCATCGCACCTATAACTAACATTTATATATGTCAGCATTACTGCATTAGCTTACGGTTAATAGTCCAAAAGCTATATATATGGCTACTTTCAACAAACCCTCTTAGTGTTACCCACATTTTTCACGCTTCTTGGGTCTTCTTAAAAGTTGAAGTGAAATAGATTGAAGACGAGGGTAAATGCTCGTTTTGTCCTTAGATTTTGTGTTAATACTTGTTTAGTATCTATATTTTGAAAAATACCTCATCTATTTTGTTTATTATGTGGCATTCATGTTTTTTTTTAATATAACTCTTAATTTTAAAATAATATTTAATATCTTTTCAATAACTAATCTTGCTAATAATAATTTATAAAATAATAATAAAAAATTTATATTTATTTTAATTTTATATTTTATTATATGACTGTCATAATACCTTAGAGTTATTATAGAATTTCTATATCTATGGATTGGGAAACTCTATCTAAAGAGCAGAAGTCCTACCGAGTTCAAGCTAAGTAATTACTTCCTTTGGTTGGAGTGTGAAAAAAAAAAAAAAAAATGTCCGCTCAAGTTCTACCAACGGTCTCCAGTTCAACAGAAAAAACTGTTCGTCCCATTGCTGGTTTCCATCCTAACTTATGGGGAGACTATTTCCTGACCCTCGCTTCTGATTGCAAGGTAATTAAAGACGGATCTAAATAACTCGCTAACTACCAGCTAGCTAGCTAGCCATGTGCGTGATTAATTCGCATAGAGACTAATAAGTATTAATTAATTGTATTGTACATGCATGCATTGCAGACAAATGATACTACGCACCAAGAGGAATACGAAGCGCTGAAGCAAGAAGTCAGGAGCATGATAACGGCTACGGCAGATACACCTGCCCAGAAGTTGCAATTGGTTGATGCAGTCCAACGATTGGGTGTGGCCTATCACTTCGAACAGGAGATAGAAGATGCATTGGAAAAGATTTATCACGATGACTTTGATAATAACGATGATGTCGATCTCTACACTGTTTCTCTTCGTTTTTGACTGCTTAGGCAGCAAGGATTTAAGGTTCCGTGTGGTAAGTAAGATTTTTGCTTAAAGCTAATTAGGGTCTCTACAGTTTCTGCCAATTACATACTTAGTTGTTGTAATTTTTAAAACATACTCAAAAGACTTGTTGTTACATTTGTAGGTGTTGGATATGAGTGGATAAAAAGAAAATGGTCATATATTGAGTAGATTTTAACACAAATTTGTACAATAGAGACATTTGGGACATATTTGAAAATAAAGTAACTATATAATTGAGTAATTGGCTGAAACTATCCCTAGCCATTTATATATGTGTTTATACATGCTGATGTCAATGTAACTGAGCACAATAAATCTTTTACTAAAAATATCAGATGTGTTCGAGAAGTTCAGAGATGATGAAGGTAAATTCAAGGCATCATTGGTGAAGGATGTTCAAGGCATTCTAAGTTTGTATGAGGCAGGACACTTGGCCATTCGCGGAGAAGATATATTGGATGAAGTCATTGCTTTCACTAGAACTCACCTTAAGTCAATGGCATCTGATGATGTTTGCCCTAATAATCTTGCTGAGCAAATTAAGCATGCTCTCGACTGTCCTCTCCGTAGAGCCCTCCCAAGAGTAGAGACAAGATTTTTCTTGTCTGTCTATCCAAGAGTTGATAAGCACGATAAAACTTTGTTAAAGTTTGCAAAGTTAGACTTTAACCTTGTGCAAAGAATACATCAGAAGGAATTAAGTGCCATCACACGGTAAGCTCTTAACCCGCGCCTGTGTTATTTTTACTTTAAAAGAACCAAAAAAAAAAAAAAAAAACAGACACATTGATTTGCTTTGTTAATTTATAAGCATTTTTGAAAATATACAAATCACTTTCCTGTTCATTTAAAGTTCTAGGACAATATATTGTCATTGTCTTTGTTCTTGTTCAATTATTGTGGGAAATTGTCACTTCCTTCTATAATTCTCAGATTTCACTACTTACATCCTTACGGTTTTCATATGTAACAGTGCTTTACCTGTTTGACGTAACTTATTCTTTTGGGGCTTTGCCCTCCCATTATATTTTAAAAGTAAAATATGAAAAGAAAGAAAAAATCTATTTTAACAGAGATAAATATAACAGCAAGAACATTTTGAGCAAATTTTAAAATTATGAGGACCAACCAGACATTTAGGCGAATATAAGGACAATAAGGACATTTACCCAAATGATTTTCTAAACATTTAACAAAGAGAACATGCATTGATCATCTCCTAACCTCTACTAATTTAATGAGTGATCAAGATTGAGTTTTGAATTTTTATATTGATAATCAAGCCAACTTTTTTCACTTTATTTATAACTAAATCATCTTTTTTCACTAAATTTAGAAAGCTTAGAGTAGTTAGGAGGGGGAAAAAAACTAGTAGAGAATGCTAATAATAAAAGTGGGCAATTTAATTTCTCATTCACTTTTCACTAACTTTAACAATCTTACAAAATTTCACACAAAGGCCAAAAATTCTCCTCTTATTTATGATATCGATCATACATGTATAATTCTAGTGAACAATAAAACCGAGTTTTTGTTTCTCCTTTTTTTATCTTTTAAATTGCACAATGCCAGTAAATTTATTAATTAGTTTTAGCTACCAATTAAATAATTTTAATATAAGATATTTGAATTTCAGGGGTGGAAAGATTTAGACTTCACTACAAAGCTGCCTTACGCAAGAGACAGAATCGTGGAGTTATATTTTTGGATTGTAGGGACGTATTTTGAACCAAAATACACCTTAGCCAGAAAAATAATGACCAAATCAATTTACATGACATCTATCATCGATGACACTTTCGACGCCTATGATATCTTTGAAGAGCTCAAACTCTTTACAGAAGCAGTCCAGAAGTTTAAAATATTTTGTGATCTATATAAATATAATAAATTATTATTATTATTATTTTAAATTTTCTTTCACACGATATATTACTTCGTATTCAGATGGGACATCGGAGCCACAAATATACTTCCAGAATACATGAAAATACTTTATAAGGCCCTTTTAGATACTTACAATGAAATTGAGCAAGACTTGGCCAAGGAAGGAAGATCATTCTACTTACGTTATGACAAGGAAAAGGTAGGCAATTAAGGGGTAAATCCTCAATTAGTCTATGTATTTTAAAAATGATAAATGCTCAAATAGTCCCTACATTTTCCGTTAAGATTTGTTACAAATTGTTACGAGCAAAATTGACGCGCCTCAATTTCTTGACATGAATAAATGGATATGGGTCATGTTAATAATGGATCGTGTTTAAATAATTTAAACTTGTTATGACATAAAATCGAGACAGTTCGAACACGATTCAATAGTTGTGTAGTTGGATTTCATTTCAACATGGTCCAGCATTAGCTTAATTTGTATTAAGCTTTAAAAAAAAAGAAAGAAAGAGAGAGAGGGGTTCATTTCTATAAATAGAGAGAGAGAGGAGCTAGTTTCCATAAATAGAAAGAGAGAAGGAACTAGCTCGGACGTGACCCGGTCTGATCTTCCATTTCTGGTCACCTCACCGGCCGAGCAAGGTACCAAACGGAAGGTTAGAAGCCGGCCATCATATCCGCGTTGTCATCAAGGCCGAAAAAGGGCTAGAACGTCGACGATCAAGCTCGGAAAGCCGCGGTAAAACCCACCTCTTCTCGCCATCGATTCCGCCGGCTTTGGGTGATGCCACTGCCTGGATCTTGATCTTACATCACCCTCAACTGCGCCAAAACCGTTGTTTTGGCCGCGAACGACACCCGGAAGGCTTGAGCTTGGGAAGCTCGATCCACCGCTGTCGTCGCGCGTGGAAGGTCACTGCTGGCACTATTGGACTCACCGAGGTCAGAACTATCAGAATTGAGCTTCCCGTTGTCGTTGACTAAACTCCGGTCACTGCTAACAGGTAGGGCAATTCGATAATTTCATAAAATTTAGGGATAATTTTGTAATTTCTGAAATTGGTGGATAATTTAGTAATTTCAAATTAGGGAAATTAGGTAATTTGAGATTTTGAGGGTAATTTGGTAATTTAAGTTGTTAAGGGCATTTTGGAAATTTTACTCTCCAAGGGCAATTTCATGAATTATGACATTGTGGTTATTTTTGTAACCTGAATTGAGGGCAGTTTGGTAATTTAGGATTTTAAGGGTAATTTGGTAAATTATGATGTCGTGGAGATTTTGGTAATTTACAAATGCAGGGGTATTTTGGTAATCTTATTCATACGAGAATAGTTTATTGCGGGTAAATATCGTTTTAAGCTTGTTAGTCGTACTTCGCATTTATAGATATTAATTATGTCGTTTACTTGATTTAGGAGGAACAACGAACAAGAATCAACCCACAGACGAGGACGATAGCTGAGTTTAAGCGTCGTCACTGTGAGTGGAATATATAAAACCTATTTTCATAGTTAATTATGATAGTAAAGCATGTTTGCGAAATAAGCATTCTAAATATTCTAATTTAATGATTTTCTCGAAATAGATTTTATTTACGAGTTGATATTTTATTAAAACGTTTGGTTAATGGTTTTTTGTATCAATTTTGAATAAAGCATGATAGTATTTTAAAGATAAGAAAAGTGAATTCAAATGTGGTATGATTTAAAGTATGGTTAAAAGGTATATGAATATGAGTGTAATAATTGTTTTTAAAATCATTAGACAATACCTTTCCCCTCTAGATACATGTGATACAGATGAGATAAAAGGTCTTTGAGGCCCTTCTGAAGACACATAAAGGCTTTGGGCCGTGTGTTTGGGCGCCTTTGCCTTTTGGGGGAATATGCATGTGGTATGATGATTACAGAGATACATATATTGAGATACTGACAGATATTGAGATACAAATAATGCAGATGAGATATAGGCCTTTGGGGCCTGTCTGAGTACACACAGAGGTTTTGGGTTGTGTGCTTGGGCGCCTTGTCCTTTGGGGACCAATTTATGCATCAGAGATATGATGAGATATATGAGATATGAAATGACATTTCCCCGTCTACCCGTTGTAGCTCCGGGCATGTTGGTTCCTTAATTGTTTGGCCGTCGAGGTCCGGGTATGATGAAATTATTCTCCTGGGTACTTGTTTAGTGACAGTTTTCATGATTCAAATATTGAAATTACAGTGTATCATGACTTCTTTGATTTTATACGGTATTATATAATAAGTTTATGTCACTGTATGTTTTATACTCAAATAAGTTATTTAAGTTCTTATGAAAATTTTGTTAAAAGGATTTATTGAAATGATAATTATTTTGAAGTAAATTTATTTTTTTAAAACTACTATTTACTTACTGAACATACTGAGTTTATACTCACCCCGTTTTTATTATATTCCCCCCTCCCATAGGAGATTTGTAGGTACATCAGTCGATCCAGCAACGATAGTTACATTGGAAATTATGGCCATGTGATGGTGCCAGGAATCATAGATGTTTGTTGGGATATTTTAGATTGTATAAATTATTGCATATTTGTGATTAAAGATAATAAATTGTATTTTTGACATTATATGTTTGGAGGATATTTGGTATGTGATTGACGAAGTTGGTTGCGGAGGTTGATTAAATATTGAATTATTTTTTAGAGTGTTAATTTTATAAATTTACGGTTTAGGAGTGTTATAATTGTAGAGGAGACTGTCGAATTTTTGGTAGAATTCTTAAATATTAAATTTATTATTAATTCGGTTGGACGAGATTAGATAGACTTGCTTTGGGGATTTAGGGTCGTTTCACATATTTATTTGACTTACCAAGTTTCTTTCTATTAGGCTCTCATGATCTCATGCTCTCATGTAGGCTTATTTGACTTACTAAGCTTCACCTCTTGAGCTCTTGTTCTCCCATGTTTTCATGCTCTTGTGTTCTCATGCTCTTACGTAGTTGTGCTTATTTGACTTATTAAGCTTTCTACTACATACTAAGCTATCACGTTTTCATGCTCTCATACTCTCATGCTCTTACGCAGTTGTGCTTATTTGACTTGTTAAGTTTCTTATTACTAAGCTCTCATGCTGTCATGCCCTCATGTCACTGTGTTTATTTGACTTATTAAGTTTCTTATTATTGAGCTTTCATGCTCCCATGTTTTCATGATCTTATGCGTTTGTAGTTATTTAACTTATTAAGCTTCCTACTACTAAGCTATCATGCTTTCATACATTCACGTAGTTGTGCTTATTGGATTTATAAGCTTCCTGCAACTAAGCTCTCAAGCTCTCATGTAGTTGTGCTTATTTGACTTATTACGCTTCCTGCTGCTGAGTTCTCATGCTTTCGTACTCTCATGCTTATCATGCTCTCTTGTACTTGTAGTTATTTGACTTTTCACATTTCTCATGTAATTGTGCTTATTTGATTTATTACGCATCCGGCTGCTGAGTTCTCATGCTTTCATGCTTATCATGCTCTCTTGTGCTTGTAATTATTTAAATTTTCACCTTTCTCATTACAACATGTATAATTATCGAAATAAATGTTTGTCTTTAAAAAAAAATTTAAAGGCTGAAGACTTTGAATTTTAATACAAATATTGACGGGTCTAGGGTTTTAAATTATACTACTTGGCATAAGTATCCAAATTTAATGTCATTATTTTACAAAAAGTAAAATGATTAAATTGTTGAAAATATATGAGAAAAAACGATTTTTAAAGACCAAAACAAAATCCAACCCTTCATTAAATATGTAGGTTTGAACAATGGATCTATCCATTAAAAGCTCGATTCGATAAGATCGTTTTGTCGATTAATCTTATATTCTGTTAATGTATCGTATAAACTTTTGTCAAGCCATTAATCATATATGGATTGCGAAACTCTATATGAAGAGCAGAAGTCCGGCCGAGTTCAAACTAAGTAATTAGTTCCTTTGGTTTGCTTTGATTAGAAAAAAAAAAAAAAGAAAGAAAAAAGTTCCCACTCAAGTTCCAGCAACGGTTTCCAGTTCAATAGAAAAACCTGTTTGTCCCAAATTGAATGTCATGTTTTTTTATACAAAGTAAAATGATTAAATTGTTGAAAATATATGAGGCAAACGGTTTTAATAATGGATCTATGCTTTAAAAGATCAACTCGATGAGATGCAGACAATCATTTTATTTTGTAATTTAACATTCTGTTAATGTATCGCATGAAATTTTTTCAAGCCAAAGGTTATTTATGGGAGAAACTCTATGATACATCAGAATTAATACAACTAATAAATCTGTGTGTGTGTGTTGTGTAACTGAGAATATAGAGGCAGAGAGAACAGAAAAAATTTAAAAGGGTTTGAGCCATGTTTGGACACTTTGAGGTTTTATTTATCCTCACTACACTTGATTTGTAATGAAGTTGAATGAAAAATCACCCTCAAGATACAACAAACTCTAAACACAATCTCTAGCAATGAAACTATATTCGAGAACAGGTTATGAATCTGTAATATAATCTGGGATATTTATAGGAAGTTAAGTGTCCATTCATGAAGTAATATGTTTATTCACAAAACAATGCAACCCTCCAAACAAATTAAGGCACCTTTTTAGAACAGATCACTTTAAATAAACACTTTAGTGAGAAACATTGCACCTTTCCATCATTTAATTTAATTAATTTATTTAAAATAAACTAATTAATTAATTACGAAGGAATTATATTTCAATCTCAAAGCTTTCTCATTTTAGCGCTGCAGCGTATCTCTCTTGGTGCTGCAGCACCAATGTTCTCCCATATGTATAATAACAAATATTATAATCTCTTTTACATTTTAAATAATCACTAATTACATGCTATTTCTTTAAAATAAATGTACAAATGCCATTGCATCATTCCACTAGATTGCAAGGACCAATGAAATTAATGCTTAGCCTAGATCAGACGTAAGGTTGGAGAATGAAATAAACATATTTCCTAACATCGAACCTGTAACAATATAGCACTTAATTACTATAACTAACATAAATTGAACTTTCCATTTGCACGAAAAGCCAATTCAGTAGGAATTGCCCTGCAATTTTAGGTAATATTTAAATAATTTGTCTATTATATATGTCAGCATTACTGCACAATTAACTTACAGCTAATAATCCAAAAGCTATATATATGGCTACTTTCAACAAAACCGCTTAGTGTTACCCACATTTTTCACGCTTCTTGGGTCTTCTTAAAAGATGAAGTGAAATATATTGAAGACGAGGGTAGATGCTCGTTTTGCCCTTATATTTTGTGTTAATACTTGCTTAGTATCTATATTTTGAAAAATACCTCATCCATTTTGTTTATTATGAGGCATTCATATCCTTATTTTTTTCTTTTTTCTTTTTAATATAACTCTTACTACAATTTTAAAATAATATTTAATATCTTTGCAATAACTAATCTTGCTAATAATAATTTATAAAATAATAACAAAAAATTTATATTTATTTTAATTTTATATTTTATTGTATGATGATATAATACCTTAGAGTTATTGTAGAATTTCTCTATCTATGGATTGGGAAACTCTATATAAAGAGCAGAAGTCCTACCGAGTTCAAACTAAGTAATTAGTTCCTTTGGTTTGAGTGTGAAAAAGAAAAAAAAAATGTCCGCTCAAGTTCTAGCAACGGTTTCCAGTTCAACAGAAAAAACTGTTCGTCCCATTGCTGGTTTCCATCCTAACTTATGGGGAGACTATTTCCTGACCCTCGTTTCTGATTGCAAGGTAATTAAAGACGGATCTAAATAACTCATTAACTACCACCTAGCTAGGCGTGTGTGTGATTAACGCGCATGGAGACTAATAAATATTAATTAATACTTTTATACATGCATGGATTGCAGACAAGTGATACTTCAAATCAAGAGGAATACGAAGCACTGAAGCAAGAAGTCAGGAGCATGATAACAGCTACGGCAGATAAGCCTGCCCAGAAGTTGCAATTGATTGATGCAGTCCAAAGATTGGGTGTGGCCTATCACTTCGAACAGGAGATAGAAGATGCATTAGAAAACATTTATCATAATAGCTTTGACAATAATGATGATGTTGATCTCCACACTGTTTCTCTTCGTTTTCGACTGCTGAGGCAGCAAGGATTTAAGGTTTCGTGTGGTAAGTAACCTTATTGCTTATAGCTAGTCTGGGTCTCTATAGTTTCTGCCAATGACGTACGTACTTTTTTTTTTTTTTTAAATTAAGGCCACTTACGTACTTAGTTCTTGCAACTTTTAAAAAAAATACTCAAAAGACTTGTTATAACATTTCTCAGTGTTGGATTTGAGCAGTAAAAAGAAAATAATCATATAATTAAGTAGATTTTAACGAAAATATTTGCACAACAGCGACATTTTGGGGTATGTTTGAAAATACAGGAACTGACTTAGCAGAAACTATCCCTAGCCATTTATATATGTATTATACAAGCTGAAGTCAATGTAACTGAGCATAATAAATGTTTTACTAAAAATATCAGATGTGTTCGAGAAGTTCAAAGATGATGAAGGTAAATTCAAGGCATCATTGGTGCAGGATGTTCATGGCATTCTAAGTTTGTATGAGGCAGGACACTTGGCCATTCGCGGAGAAGGGATATTAGATGAAGCCATTGCTTTCACTAGAACTCACCTTCAGTCAATGGTATCTCAGGATGTATGCCCTAATAATCTTGCTGAACAAATTAATCATGCTCTCGACTGTCCTCTCCGCAGAGCCCTTCCAAGAGTGGAGACAAGATTTTTCTTGTCTGTCTATCCAAGAGATGATAAACACGATAAAACTTTGTTAAAGTTTTCAAAGTTAGATTTTAACCTTGTGCAAAGAATACATCAGAAGGAATTAAGTGCCATCACACGGTAAGCTCTTAATCCGCGCCTGCGTTATTTTTTACTTTAAATTTAACAGATACATTGATTTGCTCTTTTAATTAAGGAAAAGATTTTGAAAACATACAAATATCTTTTCCGTTCATTTAAAATTCGAGGAAAAGATATTTTCATTGTCTTCGTTCTTGTTCAATTATTGTGGGAAATTGTCACTTTCATTCTATAATTCTTAGTTTTTACTACTTACATCTTTACGGTTTTCATATGTAACAGCCCATTACCTGTTTAATGTAAACTACTCTTTTGGGGCTTTGCCCTCCCCTTTTCTTTTAGAAATAAAATATAAAAAACAAAGAAAAAAATCGATTTTAAATAGATAAATGCAACAGCAAGAACATTTTGAGTAAATTTTAAAATTATGAGGACAAACCAGACGTTTAGCCGAACCCAAGGACTATAAGGACATTTAGCCAAATGGTTTTCTAAACGTTTGACAAAGGGAATAAGGATCGATTCTCTCCTAGCCTTTGCTAGTTTAATGAGTGATCAAGATTGAGTTTTGAATTTTTATATTGATCATCAACCAGCTTTTTTCACTTTATTTATAATTAAGCCAACTTTTGTCACTAAATTTGGAAAACTAAGAGTAGCTAGGAAGGGGAGAAAAGAAAAAAACTAGCAGCGGATCCTAATAAAAGTAGGCAATTTAATTTCTCATTTATTTTTTACTATCTAATTTTAACAATCTTACAAAATTTCACACAATGGCCAAAAAATTCTCTTATTTATGATATGGATCATACGTGTATAATTCTAGTGAGCAATAACCTAGTTTTTGTCTCTCCTTTTTTATCTTTTAAATTGCTCAATGCAAGCGAATTTATTAATTAGTTTTAGCTACCAATTAGATAATTTTAATATGAAATATTTGAATTTCAGGTGGTGGAAAGATTTAGACTTCACTACAAAGCTGCCTTATGCAAGAGACAGAATCGTAGAGTTGTATTTTTGGATTGTAGGGACGTATTTTGAACCAAAGTACACTTTAGCAAGAAAAATAATGACCAAAACAATTTACACGGCATCTATCATAGATGACACTTTCGACGCTTATGGTTTCTTTGAAGAGCTCAAACTCTTTGCAGAAGCAGTCCAGAGGTTTAAAATATTTTGTGATCTATATAAATATAATAAATTATTATTATTATTATTTTAAATTTTCATTCACACGATATATTGCTTCGTATTCAGGTGGGACATTGGAGCCATGGATACACTTCCAGAATACATGAAAGTGCTTTATAAGGTCCTTTTAGATACTTTCAATGAAATTGAGCAAGACTTGGCCAAGGAAGGAAGATCGTCCTACTTACCTTATGGCAAAGAAAAGGTAGACAATTAAGGGGTAAATCCTCAATTAGTCTATGTAGTTTAAAAAGGGTAAATGCTTGAATAGTCCCCATATATATATATATCCGGTTAAATACCCATTTAGCCCTCATATTTTGAAAAATTCTCAAGATACCCTTGTTATTGGATATGTGACACTCTTATATATCCTCATTTTTTGTTATCTTTTTTTTTTTTTATTGGTTACTCTGGTGCTTCGTACCACAACCCAAACTAATCGCCTTCATGGGTAGGCCGTAAGGGTAAAATCTTTTAAAGTGGTGGCTACGAGGCTTGAGCCTCTCTTAAGGAATGAGAGTGCCGAACCACTCTTATATACCCTCATTTTTTGTTGTCTTTAATGATAATACCCGTACTACCATTTTGGAGATTGATTAAAAAATTAATCCATTATTGTTTATCAGCAAATTAACCAATAATTATTCTTGTCTTTTATAAAAATTATTAGACCGATAGTGTTGAATATTTCATTGAATTGGTTTGTGGTGCTCAGATGCAAGAGCTTGTTCAAATGTACTTTGTTCAAGCCAAGTGGTTCAGTGAAGGTTATGTTCCGACATGGGACGAATATTATCCGGTTGGACTTGTAAGTTGCGGCTACTTCATGCTTGCGACAAATTCCTTCCTTGGCATGTGTGATGTTGCAAACAAGGAAGCTTTTGAATGGATATCCAAGGACCCTAAGATTTCAACAGCGTCATCAGTTATCTGCAGACTTAGGAATGACATTGTTTCCCACCAGGTAGCACACTATAAATTAGTTAAATTATCAATTCTCCCTTAGATCATGACTATTTATAGTTGGATTTGAATCTAAAGTTGAATTGAGCTGTGCTGAGCTTTTTATGATCTTCTGTCATGCGCGTATTTACACATAACAATGTGGTTTTATGTATTGTCAATATTAGATGAGACTGATGTCATGGACATTTAATAATAATATAATTATCTAATAAAATTTCTCTATTATCTATGTGTGTAGTTTGAACAGAAGAGAGGACATATTGCCTCAGGAGTTGAATGCTACATTAAGCAGTATGGTGTTTCAGCAGAAGAGGTAGTTACAGTTTTTACTGAAGAAGTTGAGAATGCATGGAAAGATATGAATGAGGAATTCCTGAAACCAACTGCTTTTCCTGTGGCTTTGATTGAGAGACCTTTCAATATCGCACGTGTGATTGAATTTCTAAACAAGAAGGGTGATTGGTACACTCATTCTCATGCGATTAAAGACCAGATTGCCGCAGTGCTCAGAGACCCTGTTACCATCTGAAGAGTTATAAGTATTTCTGTCAGTTACATTTCATGGTGTTTTCAGAATAAATGGTGTTTGTATCAAGGGATTGAGTTACTCTTCATCTCCTGCTGTTTGGGATAAAATGTAAAAGAGATTGGGTTATCGTTGATCTCTGATGTGCGGAATAAATTGTATTTTGATCCACTACTACAAAAATATAAAACAATGACCCATACATTATGATGGTTTCTTTTAAAAACTGTCATTAAAAATATTTAATGACGGTTATTATATGAATGGTCATAATATATAATATTTATAATGATGGTTCTATTATAAAACCGTCATTAAATGTCATGCTAAAATATAATTTTACTTTTAATGACGGTTACTTGTAAAAACGGTCATTATAAATTTTAAATCTATTATATAACCGTCATTAAATATCAAGTTATTATTTTTAATGACGGTTTATAAAAAAAAAACCGTCATTACATATTAAACTATTACTTTTCATGACGGTTCTACTATATAACCGTCATTAAATATCAAGTTATTATTTTTAATGACGGTTTATAAAAAAAACCGTCATTAAAAGTCATTACATATTAAGATATTACTTTTTTATGACGGTTCTACTATATAACCATCATTAAATATTAAGTTATTATTTTTAATGACGGTTTATAAAAAAAATCGTCAGATGCAGGGTTATTGTGGTGACACTGCCTCCGCTGTCAAGTCAGTTTAAATTTTCTGGGTGCTATTTTGAAAATGTTGGTGAGATTGTTGCTAATGATATTCTAAAATTTTGAATTCAGGGTTATTGTTTCACCACTGTGAGTTGCTTTCTCCATTTTTGCAATTCTTTCCTCTTAATTTGCTTTGAAATATTTGCTCGTTGGATTTATTTCCTCTTCATTTATAATCTATTTGGTGATTTTGTGTTGTGTAGCTTGTACCTTAGTCTCTCCTTTTCCTTTCATAATATTATAAAATATGTCGTGCACTTTGGCCTTTCGTTTCTCGATTTTCTTGGTTAATGAATTTGGAGAAAGAGTGAATTATGGGTAAAGGGGGTAGAAAATCACATTGACAGATAAAGAGGATTGAAACGCCCTGATTTTTACTAAGTGGAGTTTACTTATTTGTTAAAAAAATGAATTTTAAATTATTAATGATTTAATTGTCTTACGCTTAATTATTATATCGTTCATAAAATTTTTGTTACAAGTCCAGCCCATGAACCTCTTTATATTTTAGCATTTCTTTATTTATTTATGAAACGAAAACCAGCGTTCGGATTCAAAAAGAACAAAACAGAAAAAGGAAGAAAGGAAACAAGAGGATAACAGGACGTGAGAGAGGAGAAGAGGGAGAAAGAAGAGAAACACAAGAGAGGCTAGGTGAAGGATTTGGATTTAAAGAGAGAGAATTCAATTTCAGAGCAAAATATTAAATATCCGGCTTTTTGAATTTGTAAGCCTTCTTTCTCAGTTCACTTTATTCTTTTATTTTTCTTCAAAATTCTTGTTTAAATTGGCATGCATGTTGATGTTGTTAAGTCGTTTCTAAATTAACTTGCATGCATGATTAAAATTATGTTTATTAGGTATTATGTCATTGAAATTAGTCTCTTTTGCCATGCTTGTTTCAAGTTCAGATTCTTATTTGAAAAAAAAAAAAAAATTCTCTGTTTGTTCCATATTCTGTTTTGGGTATTAAAATTGATACTACCTAGCAAATTCTAAACTGTAATGGCTGATTTCTTCTCTTATTTTTGTATAAATTTACATGCATAAGATATTTGCCTAATTATCATATATGTGTTAAATTCATTTTGAGTGAATTTTTATACTATATAATCAACTTCAAAGATGGGTTTGGCCAATTTTCACATAATCGCTTCTTTGACTATTTGATTAGATTTTTGTTCATGCGTGGCTTAATTAATTTCAAAATCTTCTTACTTATAAAGCATTAATGTCTTTTTCAATTAAATTCTCTAAATTTTCCTGGCTGCCGTATGAACAACTCTAATTTTTTTTCCTTAAATAAATTTGTTTGAGTTCTGATTAATACTTTAATTTAATAGATTATAATGTAAATCTTGCGGCAGATTATAATTTATGGTGCTAATGGTATTTTTTTATTTAATCCATTGTTTTGTTCTTCAGGCTATTGATCCTAGGACTTGTATGGTTTTATTCAAAATGCTAAATTGGGTTGTATTACAATGGCTGTATTTTGACGGGAAAAGAAGTATGTAGTGCTACACTTCTTTTTTCATTTTTTTGATTTTATTATCATTATTATTTAGCTTAATGGCAACTCAATTTTCTCCCTACCCTTGTGAGTGTGATCAAACCCCAAACAAATGAAGAAGTTTTCTGGTTTTGTCTTAAATAGAGTGCCTGTAAACATAAAATCGAGATTGAGCAAATGAGTGAAAATGGTGATACTTGGGATTTTTTGAGGCTCTACTTTATTTCTTTACTTTAAAAGCTAATTTGTTTAGCTTTACCTTTGATTTGAATTTTTTGTTTCTGTTCTTTGCAGCCAACCAATGAAAATGGTGATACTCGGGCTCCAATAAGTATTGATTTAATAGGAACCGCATTGGTAAGCCTAGTTGCAAGACAAGAACTACTTTGCAAAGCATGCTATGTGTATAATTCTGAGCATTAAGGATTCAGTTTCTAAAGGGCGAGCTTGCTGGCTAGGTATAAATGCTCCAAGTGCCAATCCCACCTTATGTAAGCACAAAATATAGTCTCCATTTCCTTTTTGGATTATATTTGTTTGTATAGTTATATGATACTGGATTTTAATTTAAGAATTTGTGTAGTACATTTTTTGACTGTTAGGAGTTAGTTTGATCAAGGTTATTTGAGTACTAAACTGTTATAATTGAGCTTGTATGCATTTAAGTTCTTTATATGTAAATGACAATTATATCAATGTATAATGTAAATTGAAATTTGCCAATGTGGCTTCAATTGTACAATTTAGAACATGAAAACAACTATCTAAATTTTAATTTAAAAAAACAATTGAAGTATAGTAATTTTAAATTGCTTTTTTTTTTTTACTGTGCAAAAGATGACGGTTCTTATATAAGAACAATCATCAAAGAGCAATATAAGGTTTATGATACAAAATCGTCATTAAAAATTGATATTTAAAAACGGTTATTAAAAAATCGTCATTAAAAATATATATTTAATGACGGTTGTTGGCAAAAACCGTCATTAAAACTTATGTACCTATAGCATATAATGACGGTTTATTAGAATAACCGTCATAATAAGTATACATTTAATGACGGTTTTTAAACCGTCATAAAAAATGTACTTTTTTTAATGTCGCTGCCTAAGATGACAATTTTAGAACCGTCATCTTATGTCTTTTAAAACCGTCATTAAATGTCAATTTTGTAGTAGCGTGAATTAACTAATTTCTTTTCTATCTATCAGTTATATTCCATGATATTTTCTACATTTGTATATTCATCTGATCTCCTTTCAATTAATTGTGCCTCTGATATCTAATTCGTTTTTATTAATATGTTTGGTGCGTGTTTATAATTTCAATAGTACCACCTTCAGATATTTAATTTAGTCAATAAGATTGATTGAAGGAGCGCTCTCAATGAATAAAATGTGAATATTCAATAATATTGACTGAAGTAGGGTTCTCAACGAATAAAAAGTGAACATTCAACAGCGTTTTGCGCAACCCCCGGGAGATTGGCCAATAACTTTTCGAGCAGCATAATTTATTTGGCTAGACTCGGGTATAAATCCCGGGAAGATAGGGAGCCAAAAAAAAAAATCAATTTTGACTTTGCCAATTCTATCTACTTTTTTTTTCCTTATTAAAATCGATTTCTAGAAGCCTACGAACATAATTCATACTTAAAAATTAACTCAATAGTAAAGGGTTATCCAAATCTTATACACTTGACTTAAAATTTATCTTTAGCCAATGTGAGATATAATCCTAAACACAATTTATAATTACTTAATTGTGGGTTTCTGGGCTGAACTTCTAATGTAACTTACATTATGTAAGGATCACTAATGCACATTATATTTTTATCTTGATGGTACTTTTTTGGTTTTTAAAATATCTATGCAAAATTAGAGTACGATTAAGGTGAAACAACTCTATTATAGTGGTTTTTTTTATTATTGGTAAAAAAAATTTGTTATTGACAATAATTTTTTAAATAATATATTCAACTTATGTTTTCATGGATTATATATATGTTACGAAATGTTGTTACAAGTAACAATATTATTATTACCATTAACGAACAATTTGTTGGGGAATTTTAATCCCGCCCAAGATCTTGCAAGCAAAAATATCAAACGAATAATAAATAGAAAATAGATGGAGAATAAAACTAATCACAGTACAAGATTTTACGTGGAAAACTCCTATACTGGAGAAAAACCACGGCCGCCAAGGACAATGAGAGAAAAATCCACTATGTGAAAAATTATTATTATTATCACTCTAGTATTTTTCCTCACACCCAACACTATAAGAAAACTGGTAATAGATGACAGAAAATAACTATCATAAAATGGGGCGCATGACATACAATCAATCTGTCATCTATGTCACTGTCATTAATTTATGAAAGAATTTTTTCCGTCATATTTTTATTATAATTTTTAGTAGCTAGTCACATGCATCTCACATCATATTTGAGAGGGAAACTCAAAATTATTTGATTTTTTTTGCATTTTTTTTGAATTTTTTTGGTTGGAAAATGGTATTGTTTCAATCAATATTATTTTAAAATATTTATTATTATTAATGTTTTATTTTTATTATTTGAATTTTATTGTTATTATCATTATTTTTATATTTATTATAATTTGCATTTATTATTATTATTATTATTATTATTATTCCCGAACGCTGCAAATTTGCAATGTAAAATATGATATTAGTAATTAAAAAAATCCAGTAAATATAAAAAAATGCAATTTAATATATATTCAAACTTCAATATTCATTTAACCATACAAACTCTAACATCCACCCTAAATCTAAAATTTCTTGATAAAAATTTTGCACATGAGAATTGTTGAGTGTTAGAAAGTGTATATTTATAAAGAAGAAAATCGTCATTTTACATTTCAATTCTTACTAACACTCTTACTTATAATTTAATTATGTGTGTTTTATTTTAATTAAGTATTTTATGTATTTTAGGGGCATCATGGTCATTTCACAATAAACGAGAGATCAGACAACAAAACGGACATCACTTTTGAACTCATGACAGTCTAAAACCTTAGGAGGAGCATAAAAGGAAAATGACATTGTTCACATGTACGATACTGTCCATGTTATTGTTCACGACACTATTCACATATACGGACAATGACGTGGCATTGAACGATGATGTGGTATTGGCTGATGAGGTGTCACGATTCTATTAGATTAAAATTCTTATGTACTGTTGATCGGTGACATGGCAGCATGTTAGTAGACAAAAATCGTGTGTACGATACATGCATATACACGAGATTATTATTTATTATTCAACCGTGGTCAAATTGTCATTATTCAAACGTCTTGTTGGATGATGGCTTCAATCAGCGTCCAAAATGTTTTTAATCCGATGGCCATGATTTACTTAGTGTATGTATAAAAAGGGGGCTCTCCCCCCCTAATTGGATATCCCTGAATTCATTTTTGAGTTCAACTTTCTATAATTTCTTCTCCATCTTTTATTTTCTACGTATTTTAATAAATTCTCATTTTGCCCCTAGTTCAATTATGAGTAACTAATTTTCTTTCAAGCTTGGGTTGAATGTGAAGTCTCAACATGTGCCATGGGCTTTATTTGGTAAATTTACTTTCTCTTCTCCTCTAATTATTGTGGATGTTTTGACGTTTCGTCGACAAATAATAATAATCTTGTCCAGATACCGCCCTGGTTTCACCGACTCCCTAGTACAAGTTTATTATTATTTGGCACGATAAGCCTTTAGCACCATATTGATTAGAGTGTGGTTCATGAGGAGTGGAAACCCCCCTCATGATTTAATTGACATTAATAAAGAATATTTAGCCATGATGCATGTTGGTGCAGATCCTGATACCCAAGTACTTCAATTATAATAGTTTCCACTTTAATTTAATTCTGTCATTTCAATTTAAATTTTAGGATATTCCAAATCATTTTTACCACAAATCCAATCAACCACCATAGAAAATTAATTCTACACATAATTAAAATCCATCTGCTCGTGGGATCAACACTCGTCACAATTAATCTATTATACAATAGATTCGTGTGCTTGGGAGTTCAATAAAATTTGCACAAGAATCATCCCCAACATCTAATTCCAACTACTTGTCCCCAATCGTTCCTTCTCAAAACAATCAACCAATGCCCATTAATTGACTCTTTGATTGCCTGATGGTCACCAAACTTGAGTGAGTTGCAAATTTTCCGAATTACACTTGATTAGTTACATAATTGAAAACAAATCCTGTTAATTTATTTGTTACAATTCATTTTGTAGCAATCACATAGTTAACTAAGCTCCATCTAGTAGTAGAGAATATGTAGAAAAAATCACAAAACAAAATAGTCATTGCCATTGATAATATACCCGAGCTGAAACAAAACAGGAAGAATAATCATCTCTAATGCAAGTACACACTTGAATTAATATCATGAATAAAGGATAAGAGTCAAATGTAATAGTATAGATAAAACTTAACCCTTTCATATGATGGGAGTTGCCAGAGTATTGGCGCTAATTATTTTAAAGAATTCAAATATTTCCTCTCATTTACTAACACACTACAAGAAGAATGAATAGACTACTACATAATGAATATTCTCAGATATCATATACCAATTCAGTTGGGCACTTTATAATAATTTACAATGATTGCAGGCAGTAGTCACACTTAAAATATATTTATGTAACTGATATTTCACTAGACATTCAAGTGGCTTGGAAAATTATACACAAAATAACATTGAAATGCTTGGAAAATTAGACACACAATAAATATTTAACTCTTAAAATGACATTTGGAAATTCTGGATGAGCAAAAACCTTAGAAAATATTGTGAAGAACACAAAGATCAACATCTTTAACACAATAAAAATTACTTCTTTCTAATTTTCTCATTTTTCATTAAAACAGACATAACCCAGCAAGCTCAGTTCCTTAATGATACGACCAAAGGCAAAAAGAATTGCATTTCTAAACATTACCCAAAAAGAGTTTATGTATAAAAATTTGTATCAACTGCTTGGAAGAATTCTAAAAATTAGTAAGAATACACTTACTCACCATTAACTAAGGCAGCCCCACAAATCAGCAAATTGTTTAGACCCTGCAACAGGAAATTTCAGGCTAACATCGTTCATAGAAAGAAAAAGATACCAAAAACATAGAAAGAAATTTCAGCGACAACAATAGCTTTGAACAGTTTAAAGTTTGCTTTCCAGTTGAAAACACAAGTCAATATCACAACATAAGTTTTATAACAATTATTTTTAAAGTTAAAAATTTTCCACAATTTTAAAAATAATTGTTCACTTTGCGATTTTCCTTTATCAAAACAATGACTACAATGATTTTTACAGTTGAAATGAAAATTTCTTTTTACCTTCCCTTTGTTCCAAGCCTAACAATTTTCATTTTTCACACTTAAAAGGCTTGAACCATTATCTATAACAAATCAATATGCAATTCTCAGACATTTTATTTTGATCTAAATTTAATATAAGATGCAAAATTAAACAAGTGAAGATTAATACCTTGAAAATTTTGTTACTATTGCTTCAAAGTGGAGGAAGTTTTTGATGGAAAATATTGGGAGAGTGAGTTGGTAAAGGAATTAGGTAGCTAGTATGAAGAGCCATGTAATGATGATGTATCTTTTTCTATATACTTTTCCATCAGAATCATTATATGGATAAATTTATAAATTTCATCAAAATTTGACACAAAAATCACAAGAATGATTTCCAAAAACAAAATCAAAAGCTACTCACAAGTGGGATTACTTCATATTGCTCTATTTCTTTTTTACTCACTTCAGTTACCAAAATTTATAAAAATATTATTGAAAACCTTATCAAAAAAATCCATTTATAAATTTTCAGCATTGGAGCCGCTTTACAAAACCCGTAAGGAAGAAATTACATTCACTACCACTCTACATCAGTAAAAAGAAATAATGGATAATAACCCAATCTTCTACGCACAAGCACAAACGAAGCTCAACAGCAGAAAAATTCTAAAAGTTACGAGAAAACATTTTACAATCAAGACTCAAGCCCCACAACCTCTAATAATAAATATAGTTGTTACTTATTCTAAAGATATAACTAAAATCTATAGTATATTTTGTACAGCGATGACAAAATTCAATCTTGAACTCTACACCATAGATCATTTCAATAGCTAGCACAGCTGATCTTATTCAAAATAAAATCGATAGCTGATTGGCAGTTTATGACCTCTTCAAGCCATTTTCCATGTAGCATTCCAATCTAAGATACTACTCCCAAACACCACAGACATCGCTCCGCTATAAATCATGCCACGCAAATTGGGGATATTAGACTACAAATTAAAATCAAAATTATATGTGTATGTGTGTGCGCGCGCGTGCACACACATAGAGAGAGAGAATTAAAAATAATTAACGATGATTAACTAAAGATTAGATAGATAGATCTAATAAACGGCCCTGTAATTGATTCCAAATAGAACTAATTGAATTTAATTTGTTTGCTTGGCTTGTGTTTCTTTGGCGCGATGACAGTGAGGGTTTCAAAAGTTAGGGTCACAAAATTTAGGGTTTTCACGGTTAAGAAGTGAGAGGCAATAAGACGTTGAAACGATGACGAATCGAGAGTTAGGGTTCAAACGGCAGCAAAGTGGCGGCTTGAACATGAATGTATAGGGTTTCTAACGATGAGAGGGTGAGGCCGTGAGTGATGCTTTCTGCTAAGTGATGAGATTCAACACTTAAGGCAAAAAAAAAAAAAAAAATTAGGATTACAAAGCACCAAAACAGTTCATTTCATATTTTTAAAATTTATTTTATAATTAAAAATTTAATATTTTAAGTTTATAAACAAAACGTTGTCATTTCAACTTATGCAAAACGACGACGTTTCTTAATTCATTTAATGTTTTGTTTCTAAAAATACCCAAACTTTTGGTCAAAATAGCGGCAAAGTAAAGTCAAGTTAAAATTCTATCATGAATTCTTGATGTAAATGAATTCTTTCAATGCTTCCTCACGTGCATGCATGCTTCCTCACGTGCATGCATGCTTAATGATTAATTAAATTAAATCCTTTGTGATTTGTTCCAATTAATTCTCTTTATTTCTTTCCCTTTTTTGATTCCTTCAAGTTGATTTCCTCCTGAATGTTCCGATTTTATTCTTCTTTAATCCCATATTGTGCCTAAAATAAGAAAATATAAAAATTAAGATAAAATTAACATAATAAAATATAATTTAACATAAAATTAAGTTATGGAAGCATTAAAATAATAGATAAATTATGAGCACATCAAATACCCCCAAACTTAACATTTTGCTAGTCCTCGAGCAAAAATTAAAATAAAAACTACGAAAAGAAAATACTAAATAAACCACTTTCGCAGGTGATCGCGATTGCATTTAGTGTATGCAACAAGCCTTTAAACCCTCAGACGGCCCTAGTGGACGAGTTATAGTCTCGTGAGGGTTTCCAGCGATGATACCCACAAACATCATAAAAAAATGCCTCAAAGATTGCATAAAATATATACCTCAAAGAAAATTAAAAATATTGGCAAAGTTCTAACTTTAATTCAATAGTCAGCCTCATCTCATATTGGATTCCTGTGTTGTGTGTGAATCAATTCAATTAAAACTTATTCTCAAAATCTTCAACATCAACAGCCCTTGTATTGAATAATAAACAGAGTATGTCAAACTAACCTCATCATCTTAATTTTTTTTTCACAGGCATAAATTTGCATTTTCTTTTTATTTTTCTTGATGCACGTGCTTTTTTTTTTCTTTTCTTTGTTCATAGTCAGGAGCTTTCACTCTACCTCTTAAGGTAGCCTTCTTCTCATGGTAGATTATCCTCTACATTCTGGTGGTACATAGGCCCAAATTACTCAAGGATAGCTTCACTCTTAAGGGTTATAGGTAGCTATTTCTGACTATGGTGCCTGGGTAAACTTAAGTAATGTAGAATCAAGGTAAACAGTCATTTACTCAATCTAAAATTCTCAACTCAGGCTGTATCAATCTCAAATCTCAAGTCAAAATTCTGAAAGAATCGATATAAGTGCGCAAAATATTTAAAGAATTACAATCAAGACGAAACTAACACAAGAATCAAGTATAAACTAAGACAATATTCATCCCTTTCTAAGAACCATATTCATTTTCAACCATAAACTCATCATAGGCATCAAATTATTTTTTTTCGAAATTTTTTTTCTTTTTTTTTTTTTTTGAAAAAAATGAAAGCAAATATTTCCACCCTCAAACTTAAAATAAACATTGTCCTCAATGTAAAGAACAAGAAAAGGAAAAGAGAAACTCCCCCGATTTTGCACTTGAAGATGTAAAGTTGTAGCTGAGTCGTTGAAAGGCATGTGGAAAGTTGATGTTCATTGACCTCTAAACCTGTCCAAAAATCTAGATAAAAAAATAAAATAAAATAAAATAAATAAAATAAGTAAAAGAAAAGATTGAAGAAATAAGGAAAGATAAAAATAACAATAATAAAGTTTAGAAAGCTTGGGTTGCCTCCTAAGAAGCGCTTAATTTATAGTAATTAGCCTGACTGTCTTTGAAGAGATCATTCAAGGAGGCTCGTGGATGCAAGGAGATGATATGGATGGACCTTGCACAAAGTTCTTGTAATTAGGCCTCTTCCCACGAAAATGGGGAGATGAATCTTCTTATGTATTGTATAAATGTCAGGAGGTTCAGATAGATGCTTATCCTTCAATGATTTGACCATTTTTCTATCCATGATGTCTTCTTGAAAACAATCTTTGAGTTCAGTTGGATATTTGATAGATGTTTACACATTGAAAATGGCTTGCTCATTTTGATCTCTTAAAATCAATTTCCCTTCCTGAACATCAATCAAAGCTCTTCCTGTAGCTAAGAATGGTCGGCCTAGAATGAGAGGTAACTCTATATCTTCGGCCATATCTAAGACAATGAAATCTGCAGGGAATATAAACTTGTCAACTTTCACAAGCACATCCTCAACTATGCCTCTTAGGTACTTTATAGACTTAAAGCATAGTTTCCCCTTGGGCATGGCCAAGTGGCCTCTGGTCTCATTATTTGGCGAGCCACCTAAGTCCGACTTAGCATGCTTATTTGATTTCCAATTCAGATGGGACATTGGCGCCATAGACGCACTACCAGAATACATGAAATTCATTTATAAGTCACTCTTAGATGTTTACGAAAAAGCTGAGGAAAGCTTGGCCAAGGAAGGAAGATCGTCATATGGCATAAAATATGTAAAACAGACGGTATTATTTCGCTATCAATTTCTCCATCTTTCATTTGTTGTTGGGCATGCCTATACATTGGGGATTGCTATCGACTATTTGGCTTCGGCTGTATATATATATATATATTGATGCTCCTCATATAGAAGAATCAATTATGATGTACTTGAGCGAAGCCAAGTGGTTACATGAAGGTTTTATCCCAAAAATAGAGGAATATAAAGGTGTTGCCTTAGGGAGTAGCGATGTTTTAACGCTTGCAACGGCTTCCTTCGTTGACATGGGTGATATTGCAACTAAGGAGGCTTTTGAATGGCTAATCAAAAAGCCTAAGATTGTAGTCGCTGTGCAAACCATTGGCAAACTGATGGATGACATAGCTAGCCATGAGGTACGTGTTAGGGACAATCGGAATCCAGGATTGGAATGATTGATGACATTTACTTCGCAAATATGGAGCAGGAATCGGAATCGAAATGGTGGGGCCCACCACTATTTGGGAATGGGGAATGGAAGATTGATTCCCATAGGGACAGGTGGCAATGAGTCTCCTATTCTCGGAATTGATTGTAACACCCCAAATCTAACACGTGTGGAGTACGTGAAGAAGGAGGTTACTTACAAATCGTAATCCTTACTCATAAATTCCAAACTGAAATACCTTAAATTCTTATTCCAATAAATCCACAAATTCATACGTCTAACACTAAATAATCTCTCCCAAAATATAACAATAACAAAAGTCTCAAACTCCAAATTACAAGTTCATAACAGAAATAAACTAAAAAGAAACATGAGTCTATTCCTCTTTTTATTCAAGTAACAAACGGAAACGAAATCTCTAACTCCAAAGCTAAGCACACCTCTCAAAAGGAACTTAATCTGCAAAAAGTAATGATGAGGGGTGAGCTGTCAACTCGGTAAGTAAAACCATTCCTAACACACTAGGACTATCGATACCAAAAATATTGCAAGTCTTCTTTTATTTAAAACATATATCGTAATTCATAAATTTCATAAAAAGATATATCACGATAAAATAACATAAATTCATTGTATCTCAAAATATCAAAAGCATAGTTACTTACGAAAGCAAATCATATATCACATTCACAGAAAACAAAAGGTTAGCTCATGTCACATAGTGTCACCTATAGTCCCGGTGACCCGGCCAGAAACAGAATCAGAATATCGTGTGCACACTCAGAACAGAAACCCAGTACTGGTCCAGAACAGACATATATCGTATTATACGATCAGAATCAGAATCAGAATCAGAATAACTACGGACAATGAGCCAAAATATAATGACTTATACGTGGCACTTTGCACTATATGTGGCACTTTGCGACACTTTGACCTTCAAGAGGTGGCCTCCATACAATCATAAATAATTAAATCATACATAGGCACAAAACATTCGTATCAGTTTCATAAATGTCGATAACAACAATTTAGGCTTGCAAAGTATTTTATAGATAAAATCATAAAAGGTAGTCATGTCATAAAATAATTTACATATTTAAAAGTATTTATAAAATACTTTGTTAAAAAGAATTTAGGTTTTGAAAACATTTTCATAAGCTAATTTTGTTATGAAAATCCATTAATCTTTTAAGTAGTATAAAAACATTTATACTTATAATAATAATATCAAAATACTTATACATATCCAAAATACTAGGAATGAAGTTACTTACCTCGACAAAAGAATTTGAATTAACACACCTCTATGTCTCTAAGAGCCTCAATCACCTCCAACACCTTACACAAATACAAGATATGACAATTAATTCATACCCGTACAGGTCTGATGCTCAGAGTTTTAACTCTTCATCTAAAACTCAGAATGACATAATATTCTATGGAACTATTCTGGACATCCATGAGTACCCCATGTAAAATTTTCCAGAGGATCCGATATCAAAAATATTTTTAAAACTATTTATTTCTCGACAAATTCGAAACTGTTTTCACATAACCTAAACAAAACAGAACGGGTTCTGAGTTTTTTATAAAATAAAATACTAATCATAAAATTATGAAATTAAAACTGGGAATACTAGACACATATATTAATTTCCATATAAAATTTCAGAAGTTTTCGAGTTCATGTGGTGGTACAAATAATCTTGTGAATCCGATCGCAATGCTGGAATCGCCGTTTTCCAGTGCAGTGGCTTCTATTTCGAAAATACATATAAAATTGAAACGTAGTCGAATTTAATGAAATAAAATTTATTCAAGAAGCCCTACATGTCTAGTTTCCAGAAATATAAATTTCATAAGAAAAATCATTCAGAAAATATAGGTTTAAATTCGAGATACTCATGCTGTCCAGAATTATCCAGTGTGCTTAATACGTCCAGGATTGATTAACTAAACTCATAATAAATCAAAACCCTAAACAAGGCCTAAACACATTCTAAATCATGCATTATGATCTATAACAATCTAAAATCATGCCAATATAAACCCTAGATAGAGTGATTGGAAATCTTGTGGGGAATAAGGGGAGTAAACTTACCAATCGCTTTGATTCTCTCCTAAACAAAGGCTTGAATCCTAGGGTTTGGGTGAGAGCGTAATGAGCAGTAGAGAAGAAGAAGAAACGTTGTGGGTTTAGGGTTATGAAAGGGGAAAAATATGAATTTATAGAGAGTTGTAAGAAACCCTTTTGAATTTGGGAAAATAACTCTTTTTCAAAAATTACCCCAAAAATAATCCCTATTTATAAGGGCAATAATGTCATTTAAAAATTACATTAAATAAAAAAAGGGAAATTTGGGCGTTACAATGACCATTTTGCCCTCCCCAAAATTGAAAATGCCCACTTTGTCCTCTTTTATAATTAATTAATATAAAATTATAATTAATTAATTAATATTTACATATATTATTAACTATAATTATTAAAAATTATAGGTCTTGAATAAATAAGTAAATAATTATTACTATTAATTAATATATTAACATATTATTAATAATAATTATTTTTGAATAAATAATCACAAGCATTAATTTGTTATTATTGTTATTTTAATTAATTAATTAATATACTATTATAATAATTATTAATATAATTAATTTATATATTATTATTAATGAATTAGTATAATTATTACTATTAATTTATTTATTAATATATTATTAATAATATATTAATAATTATTGTTCCTGAATAAATAATCACAATAATTAATATTGTTATTATTTATTAATTATTAATATAATTATATAATTAATTCATATATTATTATTAATTAATTAATATATTTATTACTACTAATTAATATATCAATATATTATTAACAATAATTAATAATAATAATAAATTTTGAATAAATAATCACAATAATTAATATATTATTTTAATTAAGTAATAATATTAATATTATTTGTAAATATATATTTTTATAATAATGGTTAATATAGTTATTATAATTAATTAATTAAATTTTTTTACAATTATTTAAAATATTAGTTAATAATAATTATGATAATAATCCATTAAGTAATTTTTAGTAATTTGTTACAATGTAACTCAATCCGATTCCGATTCCAAGACAAAGTAAACACATTAACGGCAATTTAGTTCATTCCGATTTCGATTTCTACTATTCAAGTAAACAACTTATTTTGATCCCTATTCCAGTCCATTCACATCCCTACTCATTCCGATTTCAGTTTAGTAAACGCAACATTAGGGTTAAGCATTCTTGACATAGCCCATTCTATAAAAATGTCCTGAAATGGGATTATAATTTGAGTCATATATGCATATATTGATGTAATTTTATGAAAATTTTTGAGAAACTACTGCAAAGAAATGTTGAAATGGCTCAAAAACAGTATATTTTGTGGATATTTGCTTTGAGTAAAATGAAATGGCAAGAATTCGCAACGAATTTTCAACACCATTAACGAATTTTCAACACCATTATAAAAGACCAGAAGCACTTTGGGTTGGGTTCCGGGCCATGGCAATTCCCAAAACCAACCCAATCTAGATCTGGGCCTTGATTTTAGGCCCAACCAAGTCCAATCAAATTCTAAGCAGATTTGGCACTGCAACCCGACCCAATTCAGTCGGATCCCCAAGGCCCTACAGCAACTGGTTCACCTTAATTTAAGTGGAATGAATTTGCAACACTAGTTTATTGCCCTGCGCGCAAGTGCGCACACCAACATACATACACAAATAATCATTCTAAAGTGTAGACAACTTCATTTTTGTAAATGCAAATATGTTCTTAAATTATACGGTTTAAAAAAGTAATTTTTAAATAAATTATAAAATTATGAAATTTAAAAGAGTAAAAAATTAAATTTTTTAAATCCCATGATTTAAGAGCGTATCTGTATGAAAAGAAAATAAGGGTGGTTATATATATATAGACAGAGAGAGAGAGAGAGACACACACACACACACTAATCCTATAATAAGCGAATTTCATACTTTATTAGAGTAATGGATAAATTAAAAAATAAAAAGTATATATTTTAATCTGTTAAATGACTATATATATTGTATTGGAGTGTGTGTTTTATTGTTTTTTAGATTGTCCCTTACTATATTAAAAGAAGAGATTTTCTTATTGTAAAATTATTATATATATAGAGTGAACAACAAGCTAAAAAATAAGTAAATACAAGTTTTTATACATTACAAAACAAAACACATTTTATTAGAGTCTATATTTTTTTTTCTCTTACTCATGATTTTAATATAGTTAGATATCTCTAATTGAAAAAGAAAGTCTTAGTATCCCTTATAAAAACTTGACTATTTCTCTAAATCTTAAGATTATAAAAGCCTCTTTTCCTACATATAATTATTGCCAGATTGCCGATGTCCGCACAAATTTTGAAAATGAGTACAAATTTTCACAAATATCTCTTAGAACTTTTCTTAATTTCCAAAGGTGGCTAACTTAGAATGATGTACGTGTGTCTGTAATTATTCTGGAATGCGGATGTCCGGACAAACTTTTAGAATAAGTACAAGTTCTCTAAAAAATTTCTTAGTTAACGTGAAAAATATGCCCCAGACAACTTTTCTTTAATTTTCAAAGGTGGCTGACTTAGAATGAATAGGCTGCTTAACTTGGTAACGTGTTATGTACCAACATTTTAGTGTTGATTGCCCAAAAAAAAAAAAAAAAAAAAATCCATTTCTATTCTTTTAAAGTCATCCTCCCTCTTGATTCAATACAGATTTAATTAATTAAGAAAGTTGTCTACTCCAATTCCAGTTGAAGAAATCTGTCATATCGATAATATAATTATCTACGCGATTTTTTCTACAATGAAATTTAGTGTTACTAAAGAAAATTTCATTCTTCAGAATTTATTTTATTTTTAATTCAAATAAACTAACTACCGAATTGTTGGCCACAAAAAAGTGTTCATTTAAGAACTCTGTTGAAGTTAAATTTGCTTTTGATTTCATTGTCCCTAAAGGCACCTCATTACTCTTGATTCACTACTAGGCTAAAGCTCAAGTGGCTATGAAAAAAAAATCTTTGGTACCACCTAATTGAGCATGTTGAGGTGGAAATTAAGCTTGTCTCATACAAATTCTTTCCTACAAATCATCATAATATTGGAAAGCTAGTATACTGTATCACGCAAATTCTTTTCTCCAAATCATGGTTATAGTGAAACACTACTCAGTGTACTGTGTATCAAGCAAATTATTTGCTGCAAGTCATGATTATAGATAGTGAAAGACTAATATACTGTATAAGCCTAGCCCGGTAAATTGCATTGAAAAACTCCCCCTCACGTTTTGAAACACCGGCCATATCACTTCAACCTCGCCCTTTCCACGTCCCAACAACTTCAATTTGATATTCAATTATTTAGGTAGGACTTCATCAACATTTTATGTAATTACTTTTAATTTCCATCGTTCAATTTGATATTCAATAATTTTGGTAGGACGTAAGCCACTATGATAATTTAATAAAAAAAACTACTAATATTTACAACATATAACTATTGATAAGAGCAAGAATTTATACTATTTGAAGCTAAATTAAAAAATTTACATTTTGAAATGAACATAAAAATTCATAAGTCGAAAAAAATACATCAATTAGGAGCGATACGAAGAACTTTATCCTTGTAATTATGTACTGTAATAAAAAATAGTTATAAAAAGAATACAAAACAAAGACAATTCAAATATAAAAACACCGTTTTTTAATTATGGAATCTAACTCTAATAACATAAAGTTATATAAGGATTAATAAATCAATTAAGAATTTTAAGTTGGAATAAATAATTACGTGTAATTACAATTAATTAAAAATTGTAAGTAAAATTTTAATGTTTGAAGTCGAGTACTTAATTACCTGGCTTAAATTAATTAAACAATTAAATTTATTCATCTTTTTAAATTATAAAAATATTATTAGTCAAAAGTTTCAATAATAAACTCAACTCAACTCAGTAAAAATGTATTTAGGTCTCCTTATTCCTTTACTAGTGCTCTGACTCTCTTTAAATAACCAAATGTTGATGATTCTTCATCAAATTAAAGCTCCTCAAAATACTCAAATTTTATTTTATAACTTGTCCTCTTAATTAATGTATCTAATAAATTAAATCTCAAAATTCACATAACAAATCTATAAAAATGTTGATAATTGTTACTATATGTTGTTTTCTTAAGTAGCTTAATACTAGTGACGATTTTTTATTATATTGACATAATTTTTTTAAAATAAATTAAAGAGTGATAACATTTTACTCCCTAATTTTTTTAATATATTGAATAAATATATAATTTACTCAAGTCATAAAATAAGTCACTAATTTCAATTGAAGAAAAATATAATTGAATTAAAATTAAATTGAATTAAGAACATTTTTGAAAATAAAATAAAAACTCTATTGTAACATAAAATTAATAAAAATATAAGGGTAATTGAATTAGATACATATATAAAAACAAAATAAAATATCTATTGTTGTATAAAATTGATAAAAAAAAAAAAGGGGTCCAAATAATTTTTTCCTGAGCTAGACCGGGCTACAATCTAGGTTTGCCACTGACTACTAGGACTATTAGTTTATATAAATCTTATGAAATGCTATTCAAATTAAATATCTCTATTACTACTTGAGAAATGTTTACTCTACTTATATTTCGTGTAGGAAAAAGACCGAGGTTACTTCAATTTAGTTATTTTCTATTGATGAAAAAATTGAGTACTTATATTTCAAAATAGACTCAAACTGCAGTAGCCCAAAGGCCAAATGGGTATGATTTATTGATTTGTCGCTATTTACCATATAATTTGATTTAATTTTCTCCCACCAGTTTTTAACATTTGTAATTTACCTTTTTGCACTTTTCATAATACGCTTTTACTCTTATGATGTTAATTGTGTGAAGATATTTATAAAGTTTTTCTCTCTTGCGGAATGAGAGTGGAGTAGAGACACCCCTCATCAGTGATAGTTATTTATCTGTGCATGTACTTCATATAATTAAATGTAATAATATAAGTTCCAGTTATATATCTGATTGTAAATATCAATGTATTGATCTGCTGTCATAGCAGTTGTAAATATCTGTGTAATACAACAACCTGATCCTTAATCAGTTAAAAAAAAAAGAAATTTTTTTCATAGTGGGGTACTTTCTACTTTGGGATATATTAAATTTAATATTAAAAAAATTATTTAAACCTAGTCTTATGCTACGTGGCAGAACATCACACTAGCATTTCTCTGCTTTACAATATTTAGACCCACCGATTTTTTAACTTTAAATTTAGCGAGTCCCACTTTAATTCCATTTTACAACTCACTTTTCTGCCAATAGAGCGCGAGTGGACTGACCTGCCGCTGGCCTCACACAAGTCCTCCTTATGCAGAAATGTTGTGAGATGTGAGGAATTATTCGTTATTATAAAAATAATAAACGGGTAAATGGTATACATTAATTATGGTAGAGAGGAAAAATTGACAATCTTCTCTATCTCTTATATTAATCCATCATAAAAATTATACAGTATATCATCAATAAAATTATCTTCATCAATCTTCATAATCTTATAAAAAAATCAATTATTTTTATATGTATTATGAAATTAATATAGATTACTCAAATCAAAATATATTTTAATGAAAGATTTAACTCTTTCAGTTTTCACCAAGAAGATCTGTTTACAAACAATTTTTTCAAATTTTCGAACTTTTTAGCTTTTTCTTTTCAAGATGACCTTCTTTACCCACAATTCGACCGAAGAAAAATTGCTGGAAAAATGGTGAAGGCATTTAATATTTTGACTTTTTTAGAAAGTAATACTCCTCAAAGTTTAATTCCTACAAAATAAATAACGCAAAAAAGTTAATTAACTTTTATAAGCACAATAAAAACTGAGGATAATACTTTATAAAGAGGAACTGAGATATTATTTTAAAAACTGAACATGTCAAGAAGGAAAGTGCCAATCTCTCTTAAATCCACTAAAATGAAAATAAATCGAAAACCAATGATCATTTCCTACCGTAATAATGGCGTACCATCCTTAATGAACAAATAAACAAACAAATGACGTAATGGCACATTAGTTCCTGTTAAAACTTATTTTTACCACTTTAGTTCTTGAAAATTTTTAATAACTCATTTCAACCATTTTTTTACTAATATTTGATTAAAAACTAGTTAATATAGCTAATTAAAATGTAACTTTTATCCTTCAACCATGTGTTACCGAACCATCGTAGAAGAAATGAGGTACCAAAAAATGTATTTGGGCTAAATTGTTGAAACATGTTCAGTAAGCGACTGAAGTGTCACTTTTCCTAAATAAAATAACTTGCCACAGTAAAACTGAAATGAGAAGAACCAAGCCAGCTGTGGGATGAGCTTGCATAGGAGGCATTATTGGAGTTATAAGCTACTCAAGTTATGCAGCCCTGCAATTTATCTATTTTATTTCAGAATGGGGTACGATCCCACGAGATTTGAGTGCCAGGCGAAATAATTTGACTCAAATTTTATTACGTGTAAAGGGTACGTTGTGTTGTCATCAAGTGCATATAACCCTATTACTACATAATTTCACCAACAAAGTAAAAAAAGAAAATATGCAAAAATAATAATAATAATAATAAATCAATTTCCAGAAAATGAATGAATTGGTGTGAAAAATAAATTAATTTTACGAACTTCTCTCTCGCGTGGTGTTTGGAAATTGCATTTAAGGTTAGGGATTTTCAATATATGCCTTTTCTATTTATATATCGACCATCCATATTATTTTTCCCAATTTATAAAGGGTGCATTTAGAAATTTTCAATAGTACACTTCAAGTAAATAAATTCATGGCTAAAATTACGTCATTTCAAGCCATGATAATGTTTGTCATGACCTCATTGGATTGCATTACAAAATGACGCATCGTTTTATAAGATTTGAACTTAAAAAGAACATAATTTCAATTCTTAAAAGGAGAAAAAAAAAGTACATGACATATACCTGCTATTCATCATTAATTCTCGGTTTTTTTTTTTAAAAAAAAAACCAATGTGTTGTAAAATCATGCTTTCATGATACATTCTTAACACAACAATATTCAATATACATCATAAAATTCAACCATTAATTCTCGTTTTTTTTATAATATATTTCTTCCCCCCCCCCCCCCCCCCCTTACCCCCCCGTTTTTTTATATTTTTGTCTGTACAAATTGCAAATGTTATGTGCAGTTTGACAAAAGAGAGGACACATTCCCTCTACTATTTGTTAAGGAAGCTCACACTTGTAGTGTAGTCAGCAGAGCAGAGGATGATAGTAGCAGTATCAATCAGTTACGCGTTGATGATGTGGAATGCCATGTCATGGCTGGCGATTATGAAATTATGTGTACACGTGATTAATTAGTTGAAATTATTATATTTGCTTACTATATTTTGTTAATAGCCTTAGTTAGTTATAACAGAAATTTAGCTGAGCTTCAGCACTTGTATATAAGGAGCATTTCACCACACATTATGTGTGTATTGTGATTAATGAAATACTAGAAGTTTCTCAGATCTTTTTCTTAATTCTTCTTCATTTTCTCTGGTTTTCTAAGTAATCAAACACCTTTTTCAATCTTCAAACTCCATTGACTGCCTACATGAAGAAACATCAAGTATCAGAGGAAGATGCGGCAAAGGCGTTGTGTTTAGAAATTGCAAATGCGTGAAAATTTCATTTAAAAATTAGAGAGTGGGCAACAAGAGTAAAAATTAGTCTTCATTTTTAAATTTGAAGGTAATAAAATTTTCAATGAAATTTTCACCCACGCTCTTCATGTAGAGAGTGTTACATGGCAGCTGCAAAACTTTATCATCGCTGTTCATGACCAATCAATTCGCTAGGCGCTGCTGAGAAGATCGAACACATCGTCATCATTAACCATTACTGGAGCCACCACGAAAATTTTGAAGTGAAAGAATTGGTTCAATTTTGAGCTACAAGCAATAGTAAAAAACCACTACGAGAATTGGTTCAAATTTTGAGATAGAAGCCATAGCAAAAAACCACTACGAGAATTATGGTCCATTGCGACCAATAAATTCGTCACAAATAATATATAATTTGTTGCTAAAAAATATGACAAAAAAATACTGTTGCAAGTTCATGAAAAATTATTAGCGACCACTATATAATTTGGTCGCAAAATAACCCTTTTAACAACGAATATAGTGATCGCTAAATATCATTTTGTTTATGTTGAAGTGTGAGCTTGAAACTAAATTTTAGAAGGTGGTGATATGTCGATTTGTGGCCTCGACCATGTATGACTTGTCAATCGCTGAGTCAAATAGGAGAATATGACATCCACATAATAACAGTCATTTCTAGTAAGTAAATCACACGTTCTTCACGTGATTTCACTTACTCCATATTGGCATGTGATTGAAGGTTGTTAACTGATAGTTACGAGGCAGGAAAATGCTGGGTTTGTTATAACAAACCTAGAACGCAGATAGCAGGTGGGGGACTTTTCTAGAGTCTTCAAGATCTGTATATATAGTCTTAGCGGCTATTCAATTAATTTGAAAAGCTTGTATCTTCTTCTTGAGACTGATAGCTTGTTCTCTGTGATTGAAATAAGATTGTTGCTCATGTTTTTCAGTGATGTAAGCTATTTCCAAACCGAACCACTTTAAGTTGTGTTTCTAGATTACTTGTTTCTGTCTTCAGTTCTTGCTTGTGATTTGTTTGTTATTTCTAAATCGTCAATTAGAGAGTTTAGTCAGATCTTGGTGATTTTTTTATTGAACTTTTATCGGTCTAGAATCAACAATTTTGGTCTTAGTTATTTATTTTATGACCATTTAATTGTCACACGCAATTTATATTTTTTGTGTACTGATATATGTTGCAAATTATAATTTCTTTTTAAAAAATAATATTATGTTTTGATGTAATGTGTTGGAATTCACTTTATTTAAAAAAATTAATTTTTTCTTTAAGAATTTAAAACAATAACAACTAACATTATGAAAGTAGAAGAATTAATTTAAATTAACTTATTATTAATTGATAATACACAAAAACTATCACAAATGAGATTGTAGTATTTAGAACAATTACATAATAATCTTTAATAACAATGTAATATTACAATTAAATGATATTCATAAATTTCTTCATTTTCTTCATCTTATTGCATAATGATCCTCGATGTTTAATTCCTACAAAACAAAAAAGCAAAAAAGTAAAATAACTTTTATAAACACAATAATTAAATAAAATGTATAACATGAATAAGATGAATCAAGGGAAGAAAAAAAAGATTATAAGAAAAAATAAGTTGATAACATAGAGAGTGAACGAGAGTGAGATTTAAGAAGATAGAGGACAAACGAAGTCTTGTGATGAAATCTATAATTTCATCATAAAAAAATTTTAAAATAATTAATTTCAGTTATGTGAGTCGGTAAACTTTTTGCCAAAATTTTTTATCTTTTGCGACCACATTTTAAAGTAGTTGACACCGAACTAAAGATAAAATAAATTTTTATTATTAAAATAAACCACAATACAGGAATAAAACCTCAGTATTCTAGAGGATTACAATAGGATACAGAAAATTCACCACTCAAAGATGACTTGCAAGAGATAACTAGACTCTTTGACTCACCAAAGCTCACCATTCAAGAGGATTAATTATAAAGAGATATGGATATTCACCACTCAAAGATATCCTGTGAGAGATATAAAGCCCTTTGACCTACCAAATCTCATTATTCAAGAGTACTATAAAGAGATACAGATAGTCACCACCCAATATAATTTCCTATAAGAGATATAGGGTTTTTTAACTTATCGCTCTAAGAAATTCACCCAAGCAATATAGAGTTACATAAAAAGAACTCTAAATACAAAAGCACCCTTTTAAGTTACATCTAAAATTCACGCACTCATCTTAAAATTACTACCTATTACCTTTATATAGACAACTTGAAATATTCCTCCAAACTTAGAATATGATTTTCATTAGAAATCAAATTAAACGTGAATTGAAAGTCTTAACTATAACAAGGTAGGAGAGAGCAAAGCAAAACATAATTTAATTTCAAAGTCGGTTTCAACAGCAAATTTGAGCAGTCACTACTCATTTAATCATATTTTGATGTAGAAAACACCAAATCAAACACCATAAAGTTTATTAAACTCTTGACTCAGCGACTTCTAGTGATATACATGTACTTTCATGATTCTAGACGAATTGATGCCAGTTAATTCACAACTTTCAACCTTATGCAAAATTCTTATAGTTTTGAACTTTGCTAACTATATCTTGAATATGTTTAAGAAGAGAAGTTCAAATTTGGTTCCATAAAGTTCTTTAAAACCTAAACATATGTTGCTTTGTAATAATATATAATTCATAGTTATTACCTGTACAACGAAATAGTCCATTTGAAAAATTGGAGTGATAATCTTGTGCTTTGCTTCTTTTTGATTAAATCTGAAAACACTTATGTCACTAACTATGCCAAAAAATGTCCCCAAGGTCGTGGTCGGGTTGGTAACAGTATCAAGTTTGTACCAGCTGATGCCCGGGTTCAAGTCGTGGGGATAATAAAGGGAAAAAATAAAAAATATATTTAGACTTTGCCCACTCTCTTACTTTAAAAAAAAATGCCAAAATTTTTTATCTTTTACAGTCACATTTGAAGTAGTCGTGAAAACACTACAATATAATACTGTTGAAATAGCGTAAGGTTGGAAATATAATATATTCTTGTGCTGTGCTTCCCTTTTTGACTAAATCTGAAAACAATTTTATGCTGGTGGTCACTAAATATGCTAACATTTTTTATCTTTTGCAATCACATTTATAAGTGGTTGTGAAAAAACTATAATATAATATTGTTAAAATAGTGTTGGGAAATATACCGCCAAAAAATATAACATTTTGCCATGAGCGTAAAATAGTCGCAAACGGTAGATATTTTGGGACAAAAATTGTATTTGGTCAGAAAAAGAAAATAAATTTCTAATGTTATACAAACATTTTCTGCTACGAATAAGAATGTGGTCGCTAAATGCTTAAAAAATTACAAAGAAAAATAATAAACTCTTTTGCGGCCAATCATAATCTGGTCGCAAAAAACATATATATAGCAATAAAAATAAATTTAGTCGCAAAATATAAAACATTTCAGACAATCTTATCTTTTGTCGTGGAAAGTGACATTTTGCGAGTAAATTCTAATCGTCTAAAGAAAATTTGATTGCAAAGACCTTAATTATTGTATCAGCATGCACATTCAGTGAATCAATTGCCCCGTGAGAAAGAGTAAGTTCAGATCTGACGCCGTAATGATTTGAAATTATTATGAAAAACTTTAAATTTATTTGTTTTTCTTGTATACAAACGTGAGTTATAGGGGTCCATATACACTAAGGAGCCGTCTGCGATTCAAACACAGGAAAATATCTTTAGGAAAGAAATATTTTTCCTCTTTCTGATCTCTAGTTCTTTAGCCCTTGTTACTATGGGATCCTAAAAATTTTATGCATTGCTCTTCTTCTTCTCTTCAATTTAATATTTATAGTCAAATATTTGCAACAAAATTCAACAAAAGACGGCGCTTACCACAAATTGTTTTTAGAACCGACCCCTGCACGTCCCATTCAAAGGTGGATATGCACGAATAGAATGAACAGGCTTCTTGAGTTTTCTATAAATAAAGCAGAGGTGTTTCAAGGTTTCTGCAACCTATTGTTTAATACAAACCTTTGTCTTTTAAAAATGATCCTGGCTAACGATTCAGTACAACATTAATCAATTTAGATTTGGCTTCACCTTGGTTTGCTTAAAAAAAGAAAAAAAAAAGTAGATTTGATTTGTCTGTAAGGAAGATGTCTACTCCAGTTCCAACAGCAGTTGAAGAAAGTGTTCGTCCGATTGCAGGTTTTAGTCCTACTGTATGGGGAAACCATTTCCTGAAATCTGCTTCTGATTTCAAGGTGATATATACAGGCAGAGTTCTGTATAAATTATAAATATTTCATTACCAGACTTGTCCGATATGTATAGTCAGCCATAAGTATGTATGTGTGCGCTCGTGCGCATGTGCCGTAATTTGTAAGGAACATGTATCATATGAATATTAAGACAAACTAAAATCATGGGATTCGTAAAAATTATTTTCATTTCGAACAGTAGTAATTATTCTTAATTTGTGCACGCAGGCAATTGATGCTACGACCCAGGAACAATATGAAGCGCTGAAACAAGAGGTCAGGATGATGGTAACTGCTACCGCGGATAAAATTGCCGATAAACTACACTTGATTGATGCAGTACAACGGTTAGGTGTAGCTTATCACTTTGAAAAAGAGATTGAAGATGAATTGGAAAAAATACTTGACCACCTTGACAATGACAGTATCGGTGATGATGATTTTTACACTCTTTCTCTTAGTTTTCGACTTCTTAGGCAGCAAGGAGTTAAGATTTCATGTGGTATGTAATTAATATTTGTGACTTAAGCTTTTGAGTAATAATCTAGTGGGCAACAGTGTTCACATCATGGTGACCAATAGTTTCACTTGATGTCGTCTGATTAATCTACAGTTTAAATAATATTCATAAAATGTTATGAAATTTTGCAATGTCTGCACATGCTCACCATATGGTAGGCACTGGCGCTCACTAGGCTATTTTGATTAAGCTTATATAATTGATAGATTATTTTCTAATCGAGACTCACATTTATTTTATATTTTCGGATGTGATCTGAGCAGATGTGTTTGAGAAGTTTAAAAATAATGAAGGTAAATTCAAGGCATCAATGATCGACGACGTTCAAGTCATGCTAAATTTGTATGAGGCAGCACACCTAGCCATTAACGGAGAAGATATTTTAGATGAAGCCATAGTTTTCACTACCACTCACCTTAAGTCAATGGTGTCTCACGCTAGCCCTAATCTTGCTGAGCAAATAAATCATGCTCTCAAACTTCCACTCCGTAAAGCCCCACCAAGGTTAGAGGCAAGATATTTTTTGGATGTCTGTTCAAGAGGTGACATGCATGATAAATCTTTGATCAAGTTTGCAAAGTTGGACTTTAATTTGTTACAAGCAGCACATCAGAAGGAAGTAAGTGACATGACCAGGTATGATCTTATTCTAACAAAAAAAAAAAAAAAAGTTTTTCCTGTCACTACTTTAACGTCAGCATTACAAAGAGTAGGTAAAAAAATTGGGAACCTAGCTAAATGGCAAAAGTTTTAAAATAAAAATTAGAAAGTTAGGTGTTATTCTCCCTAAATAGAATGTCCTTATATAAACTCGGGAGGATTAATTTTATCACCCAATCTTATATATATTAAACGACGAAGCCAAATTATTCGTTTCTTTGGATTTCTTATGCATTGGTCGCAATAGATTCTAATTTCCGTAACTTAGAAGAAAGAGAATCTTTTACACGAAATTTATTTCAGGTGGTGGATAGATTTAGATTTTTCTACCAAGCTGCCTTATGCAAGAGACAGAATAGTAGAATTATATTTTTGGATATTGATGGGAGCATACTATGAGCCCAAATATGCCTTTGGCAGAATTTTTATGTCCAAAGTAATCAGCATGATATCCATCCTAGACGATACATTCGACGCCTACGGTACTTATGACGAGCTCAAGCTCTTCGTAGAGGCAGTCAAAAGGTTTGAGTTTCTGTCTAAATATTTTGAATTATTTATTTATTTATTACTAGACTTAAAGCATAGTTGCCCCTCCGGCATGGCCAAGTGGCCTTTGGTCTCATTATTTGGCTAGCCACCCAAGTCCGACTTAGGATGCTTATTTGATTTCCAATTCAGATGGGACATTGGCGCCATAGACACACTACCAGAATACATGAAATTCATTTATAAGTCACTCTTAGATGTTTACGACGAAGCTGAGGAAAGCTTGGCCAAGGAAGGAAGATCGTCATATGGCGTAAAATATGTAAAACAGACGGTATCATTTCGCTATCAATTTCCCCATCTTTCATCACATCAAAAAATAAAAATTTCTCCATCTTTCATTTGTTGTTGGGCATGCCTATACATTGGGGATTGCTATTGACTATTTGGCTTGGGCTGTATATATATATAGATATATATATATATATATATATATTGATGTTCCTCAGATGGAAGAATCAATTATGATGTACTTTAGCGAAGCCAAGTGGTTACATGAAGGTTTTCTCCCAAAAATAGAGGAATATGAAGGTGTTGCCTTAGGGAGTAGCGGTGTTTTAACGCTTGCAACGGCTTCCTTCGTTGACATGGGTGATATTGCAACTAAGGAGGCTTTTGAATGGCTAATCAAAAAGCCTAAGATTGTAGTCGCTGCGCAAACCATTGGCAGGCTGATGGATGACATAGCTAGCCATGAGGTACGTGTTAGGGACAATATCCCGCATCGGCTGAGGTTAATAAAAATTTAATATCTTCATATAAATTAATTTATGACAACGAATTTACATGAATTGATGATGGTGGACGTAGTTTGAGCAAAAGAGAGGACATATTCCCTCAGCTGTTGAATGCTACATGAAGCAACATGGTGTATCGGAGGAAGAGGCAAAAAAGGCTTTGAAGATACAAGTTGATAATGCGTGGAAAGATATAAATGAAGAGCTTCTGAGTCCAACTGCTGTGTCATTGCCTCTGCTTGAGCGAATTCTTAATCTTGCTCGTGTATGCCACTTTATGTATGAGGATGGCGATCGCTACACGCAACCACTTTTGATGAAAGACCAAGTTGCCTTAGTGCTTAAGGACCCCGTTACTCTATGAAGATACTAGTTCTATATATAAAAATATGTGGAGGATATTATGCATGAATCATTTCCACACGAATCGCTTTGAGACTAATAACAGGAAGCAGGGCCGTTGCTCTGTTTATACCTGGTTTGCTAGCTTGAATCTTTGTCTCTGGAAGCTCCAGGTTTCATCGCAATAAATTTCTGAAGCTTAAGTACCCAATATACCGAATTTTGCAATTGAAATTGTGGCTTAAGACAATTAGCCAATGCTATAACCAATTCAATGTTCTGTTGATAGATGCTGAAATTAATTACAGTGGTCTCCTCAGCGGGCAAGAAAAACTAACTTGACCTTGGCCCTTACAACTAAATAGACTAGTTAGATCGTTGCATTAATCTGAATGTATAATTCAAGGAGATAAAGGCTTATATTCTGTCCAAGTCTACAGTAAAATTATTTCGGAACCATTACGCAGAAAATGCAGCAACAGATTCATTGTATGAACCTGAGCTTCAAATTTCTTAGGAAGCTTTAACTTTGTGTAAGTTTTATCCAACTTCAGCATTCTCAACTAAAATCTAATTTCTCTTTGGGGAGTTGCTACCAAGATAAGATTGCAATAAGGGAAAGAAATTGACGTCTTCATCTTCTATTTCCTCTTTTAAGTTTATTTCACGTAACATAACTAAACTTACTGTGGTGTCTGTACAGTCTTAAATTCTCCATGCTATCAAACACCGCCCATGATTCTTTGAAAGATCAAACAAGAATACAAGATTATGAACAAATGATTATTCATTGATTGTTTAAGAACAATCAAACTAATTCTCTCTAAAAAGCTCTCTAATTCTTGCTGAAACTGCCTCAACAATCAGCTTAGATAACAGCTGATAACAAACCCAGATTGCACAGGATTCAGTCGTATGGATAACGGCTTTACACCTAACTTGATTCTCTTCTAAACATGCATTCTCAAGTGCGTCACTTAAACGTTGCTTAAAACGTCATCCCCTGTTGCCGTTTTAATGTTTAAGTAAGCCACATGACCAGCCCGCGACAAATCGAAAACATAATTAATAAGCAAAACGATCCCGTATAAATGCTTCAAGTTTTGAATTCATCATTTTAGTCCACATGTACAATTCAACTTTCTTCTTAATTTCTCAAATTCTTTCCTGCCTAGGATCCGAGGTTTACTTGGTCAAGATTCAAGTTTGCTTTCGCTGTTAGCATTCGTCACCTTCTTTTCTTTTAAAGTTTAAATTATTTGTATTGACCTCTTTAAATTCGTATTATTTAATAAGAAATCTTCTATTATGAACTTTCAATTTATATTTTTACGGATAATTTATTATGTGTTAATTTACGAAATATCTCTTTTACTTTAGTATTAAGATTTGTGCATTAATAGTTAATTTATTAATTATAATTATTAATTTTAGGTATAAGGTCATTTTTTTATATATAATTGAATTAGATGGTGTAATACATATTATAATGTATTTTCGTTAGTTTAAGATTTGAAAAGCATTTGTTTTATTTTACTGCAATAATTTTTATATGCATTACGGCAACCCCAAACCAAAATCCTAATTCAGTCCTTGTTTGTGCGTCTGTGAGTTCTTGATACATATATGATTAATTCGTAAAGAGACTATTAGAAATCATGAGGATCTCATGAGGATATGATCAGGGATTATGTGAATTACCAGCCAAAATGAAGAAGCTTCTCAATTAAGTCAATTAAGAGCCAAGATCTTCTCCATTATTTCATATTACACCTCATGGAATTGCTTGAGTTTTATCATAACGCATCATGTGGAAATTTTGTTGCAGGATAGTGGTTATTTATAACGTATTATTACAAAAGATGGGTGGAAATGTAGTTTACACTTTATACAAACAAGTTCAGTTTTTGGAAGACCCCAACAAGAAGCCGACGTTGTCTTTCCGTTGCATCTAACTATGAATTGCATGTTCATTCCTAGAATAGTTGTGAATGGATCCCAGAAAGGCTAAATATTTTCACTTTTTTTTTTTAAGCAATGATTTAAATTTTTTAGGGGGCCAGTATGGTGTCCGGTTTCAGGGTATTTATAATTACTCTTTGGACCTTTGTCCTTGGGTTAGGCATCATGTTCCTCCTTATTGTAATTTCCTTCTCTTTTACATTTAGAAATTAATTGTATGATTGTAAGAAAGAAAGTTATAAGGAAAGGAAATCATATTTTACATTATTTAAAAGAATAATTGATGTTATCGTGTCTTTAGTTAGAATATATTAAGTGATCTTGAATCTTTCTGACCTTAATTGTAGTTTTCTTCTATTATCTTCTCAAAAAAATAATAATAATAACAATATTCAATCCCTTTTGAAAATAATCTTTGGAAATCCTATGATTAATTATTAGAAAGAAAGTTACAATAAAATGGAATAATATTGTAGATTATTTGAAAGAATAAATGCTTTTAAAACATGTCTGTTAATTAAAACAATATTTATCTTTTCATAACTCTCTTTTTAAAGGATTAGAAGTCTTCAATTGGTGAAGCAAATGCACTTTTATATTTCTCATGCTTGCAGAGAGGTTAATGGTGATGCAGATTGTATAGCTAATCTCGGATTGGCTTGTGTTTTTTTTCACTCGGTGGGATTGATTTGCCTGCCGATCCAATTAAACGGTTCCTAACTCATAATACAAATGACTTTCCGTGCTATCGTTTTGCCTCGTCACATGAGGTGTTTTTAGTCTGATATACTATGATTATTATGACAAGATAAGACTTATTACATTCCCCTACAAGGGTAATTGCCTAATTGGTATACCCAATGAGGAAAATAAAACACAGCAATTAGCCAGAACAACAGCAGGACTTGTCAATTATAACAATGCTAAACTGGGAAAATTAATATAATTAAAAGTGCTGCTAAATTGTCATGCATCTTATTTTTCATCAATAGAATTATAAGGAATGGGAAACCAATTCTAAAAAAATGGGTGTGTAGAAAATAGATCTTGGACGGTCCACGAGAAGTCGATCTGCGCTTTGATCAACACGAAATAGGTGACGGTGACCTTTTTTTTTAAAAAAAAATTTATGAGATGCCTTTGATGGAGCATTTCGTAATCTAGAGTAAGGGCTTAAAAGCAGATCGCCTTTCGTTCTTAGAGTGACACCGAAAGCCTCAGTCAGAACAAGATCTTCGTTATTTTTTCCATCATGGAGTTTCCAATCGAAAGTGGGTTGAGCATTTAGCAAGAGGAAGATAACCGAAAGACAGACCTGGGCACATCCTCTTCGAGCTCCAAATGGGATCAATTCAAAATGATTTCTATTGTAACCATGACTCTGGAATCAAATTCCTGTATTTTACAAGCATGACCCATCTTTTTAAGGCACAACCAGCACTGGAACCGCACAAGGTTTTCCTAGTGACCATGACTCTGGAATCATATTCCTAAATTTTACAAGCCTCTCTACATTCGCTTGGGAGTAGCAATGTAGCAGGAAGATGTAACCTCGGAGTTTCTTTGATGACTAGCTTTAAGTATTGCAATTCATGAAGGCATGCTTCATCAATATTTCTTTCCTTCGTACCTTTTCTATTACTCTTGGGGTTAAGCATTCTTGACATAGCCCATTCTATAAAAATGTCCTGAAATGGGATTATAATTTGAGTCATATATGTATATATTGATGTAATTTTATGAAAATTTTAAAGAAACTACTGCAAAGAAATGTTGAAATGGCTCAGAAACAGTATATTTTGTGGATATTTGCTTCGAGTAAAATGAAATGGCAAGAATTCGCAACGAATTTTCAACACCAATATTAAAAACCAGAAGCACTTTGGGTTGGGTTCCGGGGCCATGACAATCCCCAAAACCAACCCAATATAGATATGGGCCTTGATTTTAGGCCCTACCGAGCCCAATCAAATTTAAGCGGATTTGGCACTGAAACCCGACCCAACTCAGTCAGATCCCTGAGCCCTATAGCAGCTGGTTCGCCTTAATTTAAGTGGAATGAAATTGCAACACTAGTTTTATGCCCCGCGCCCAAGTGCGCACACCAACATACACATATAATTATTTTCAAGTGTAGCGGACCTCATTTTTTTTAAATGTAAACTTATTTTTAAATTATATGATTTAAAAGAATTATTTTTAAATAAAATATAAAATTATATAATTTAAAAGAGTTAAAATTAATTTTCTTCACATGATTTAAGAGCATGTTCGTATAAAAAAATAAAAAAATAAAAAAAAGAATAGTCGAACCAGAGAATGACATATATATGTATTTTAATATGAGTGATGATTTATAATTTTTTATTTTATCTTGTCTGTTAATAATAATTAATTTGGTTGAATGAAAATATAAAATATTATAAATAAATCATGTGGACCAAGAGATATTTAATTCACCCAATGAATTAATGTCGATTTATCTGAAATAAATTTATAATTTATATATATTCTTTCTTTTAACATATTAAATGACTCTATACATTGTATTGGACTGTGCTTTATTATTTTTTAAGTTGTCCCTTACTTTATTAAAAAAAAAGAGATTTTCTTATTATAAAATAAGTAAACATAAATTTTAATAAATTATAAGACAAAACACACTATATTAGAGGTTATGTTTTTTTTTTTTCCTTACTCATGATTTTAATATGGTTAGACATCTCTAATTGAAAAAAGAAAATTTTAGTATCTTTTAATTATTAAAAATTTAACTATTTCTCAAAATTTTAAGATCGTAAAGCTCCTTTTCCTGTATATAATTATTGCCAGGCGTGGATGTCCGCATAAGTTGAGTACAAATTTTCACAATTATCTCATAGATAAGGTGAGAAATATGCCTGAGACAACTTTTATTAATTTTCAAAGGCGGCTGACTTAGAATGATGTACGTGCTTGTCTCTGTGTGTGTATAATTATTCTAAGAATGCGGATGTCCCACAAATATCTCACAAATTTTTAGAATAAGTACAAGTTCTCACAAATATCTCTTAGTTAACGTGAAAAATATGCCCCCGACAACTTTTCTTTAATTTTCAAAGGAGGCTCTGACTAAGATTGAATAGGCCGCTTAACTTGGTAGAAGTGTCTTGATGTTTCTGCAACCTATTATGTACTAACATTTTTCAATGTCCCCACCGAGGAATTGCCAAACAAAGAAAAACAGATTTCCTTTTCTAATCTTTTTATGTTGCGTTTTTTTTTGATTGGAGTAGAATTTTGAGGAGAATCTTGGATTAGGAGTGGGAGTAGGGTGTTTCTTAAAATGAAAGTATGGATTGTCGATTAGAATCCGATTATTTGTTTCTTTTTCTTGGATTGGGAGTAAATTATTTTAAATTACTGATTTTATCTTTATATATAATTATAATTTGTAATTAAAAATTAATAAAAATATATTTGGAAAATAAAATAAATATTTTATTATATTTATAAATTAATAATAATTACTAATATTCTTAATTATGTAAATCATAATTTTTATTAATTTAAATTTAAATTATGTGAATAAAATTATTAATAATAGCAACACAAATGAAATATTATTATTGATAATATAGTACAAAATTAATATTTTTAGAATAAAATATTTATTATTATTAATTAAATAAATAATTAATATTTATTAATGTTTAATATTATTAATTTAAATATAATATTTATTTATTTTTATTTTATTAAATTTAATAAAATAAATATGATATAATTATTATTTTTAATAAATATGATATTATTTATTTTATGAAATATTATTTATTTTATTAAATATTATTTATTTATTTTATTAAATATTATTTATTTATTTTATTAAATATTATTTATTTATTTTAATTTTATAAGGATAAAATGGGAAGAGAGTGGATTTCCCACCTTCCTCAATGAATCCCACCCAAAAGGCCATGATTCTCTCCCCATTTTAAGATAAGTATTTGAGTGGGAGGAATCATCCCACTTCCACCCAGGAAAATGTACCTTAAAATCATCCTCCTCTTGATTCAGTACAGATTCAATTAATTAAGGAAGTTGTCTACTCCAGTTCCAGTTGAAGAAACTGTTCATGGCATTGCAGTTTTCAATCAAAATAAAATAAAATCTGTCATATCGGTAAAATAATTATCCACGCAAAATTTTTCTACAGTAAAATTTAATATTATCAAAGAAAAATTCATTCTTCGGAATTTATTTTATTTTTAATTCAAATAAACTGACTACCTAATTGCTCGCCACAAAAAAAAAAAAAAAAGTTCGTTTAGGAACTCTGTTGAAGTTAAATCTGCTTATGATTTCATTGTCCCTGAAGGCACCTCATTACTCTTTCGACATTAAACTTATAAAAAAAAAAAAAAAGAATGTTATTTAATTATTGCAATGAGTTTTTTGTGAAAGTCTTAACGTCGTAAGAGTAAAAGAGTATTATGAAAACTGTAAAACGAGTCCCACTTTAATTCCATTTTACAACTCGCTTTTCTGCCAATAGAGCACGAGTGGACTGACCTGCCGCTGGTCTCACACAAGTCCCTCCTTATGCAGAAATGTTGTGAGATTTCAACGACAACAAACTTTTTCTTTCGTTGCTGGAAGATCTCACAAGTTCATGTATACTCAAAACTTTTTATTTCCTTGTTCCTTTTTCATTAATTTTCTGCACAAAGCACAATTGGATGTATGTTCAAAATAATTCTCCCATGTTCCGTTTTATTCATCGAACCAGCATCTTCAATATTTTCCTTATCACCTTATACACTTTAAAAGTTGAAAGCAAAAGATGCACATAAATTAACATATTTAAAAAAATGAAAAATAACGAAAAGGATTATAAATTAAGGTTAGCATAAATAATGGCATGATTAATGGATGTGTGGATAGGTGTCCAACGTAATAATAGTTTAACTATTTTTATTATAATTGAAACAAAATTTCTGAATAATCGGGTTTATTAAATAATAATGAATTGACAAATCTAGGGTTTTGACCCCATTATATAATAACCCTAAATATTGTGAATTTATCAAAATATGTAAATCTGAAATGTTATGTTATAATAAAATTCTCCTAATCTAAATAAGAAAAGAAAAACAGTGTTCAAATCCGAATTCTAGAAAAAAAAAAAAAGATAAAAATCCTATAAGAAATAAGAAAAATAAAAAATATTTAAAATTGAAAAGTGACGAGGAAAGAAGTAGAATTTTTAGCTCGACCATGAGATAGAACTAAGCAAGTTGTTCTGGGTTGGTTCATCTTATCGCAAGTTTTAAAACAATATATTATACTTTAAAAACGAACATCTGTAATACAAGTTATGGCCTCCAGAAAATACTCTGCTTTTAATACACAACAATCCTACATCACCTCTTCCCTTCCCTTACTCATAGGGATGGCAAAATCCGGGTCCGGGTCCGGGTTTAGCCTTCCCGGTTCCGGACCCGGACGCCATTTTCTTTCTTCCGGACCCGGATTAAAACCCGGTTTTTTCACTCCGGGTCCGGTACGGGTTCAACCAGGAAAAATCTGGGTTTCCGGATTCCGGGTTTTGAACCCGGATCAATGAATTAATTTCTATAATTCCAAAAATAAAATCTTCATATGAAGATGGCGATTTTTCACTGGAACCAGAGAAAATATTTATGGCACCTGGAGGGAGTTCCCTCTGTTTTGCAGATCATTTATACAGAACAAAATGATTAAATACCTAAAAAGGAGGATCACATGTCTGCGGAAAAGATTCAACACAATCTCCAAAACCATTTTAGAATCCGCGATGGTGAAGATGCGTTGTCACAACTCAAACAACGACAGCCGATGATGATGAATACAGGAGCTGCAAGGTTGCGACAGTGGTGAACCCAAGAGAACGAGTTGCGACGGTGGTGAACCCAAGAGAACGAGTTGCGATAGTGGCGAACCAAGCTTGCGACGGTGGTGAACCCAAGAGAACGAGTGGCGACGGTGGCAAACCAAGCTTGCTACGGTAGCAGCTTGGATCGTATGGTTGTTTGGTTGCAGCAGGCGGCAGCTTCAATGTGTGAATGTGAGTCTGTAAATTAGGGTTTTTGTTATATTTGTATTTAAATTAAATAATAAATATAATTAAAAAATAATATTAAAATAAGATATCCGGGTCCGGGTTCCGGATATATGGGTTACTCTAAACCCGGAACCAGACCCGGATCTATCCGGGTCGTTAAAATTCATTCCGGATCTGGATTTTTTTACACTCCAGTACGGGTTTAACCCGGTCCGAATTATCCGGGTTCGTTCGGGTCCGATCCGAGTCCGGGTTATTCTGACATCCCTACTTACTCATAAGGCAAAAGATTCGAATATCCCATAATTATGGATGTATAATTAAAAAAAATAAACCGGTTATTTTTTATAAAAAAAGGAAGATAAAAGAGAACAAAATATGATGAAATAATGATAAAAAATATTTGTCCTTTTTGTGAATTTTTAATTAATACATGTACAAATGATCATTTTTAATTGACTCCCATATAGACTCATAAATATGAATTAATACTTTTGTACACGCGTGGATTGCAGATAAATGATACTTCAAATCAAGAGGAATACAAGTCAGAAGCCTGATAAGCCTGCCCAGAAGTTGCAATTGAATGATGCAGTCCAACGATTGGGTGCGGCCTATCACTTCGAACAGGAGATAGAAGATGCATTAAAAAAATATTTATCATGATAACTTTGACAATTGTTGATGCCAAAATCCATTGAGTTGGTTAGTGATTCGATTTCAGATCCCTGCATCAGTATTAAATTTGTTTGGTAAAAAGTTATTAGTTGATCTTTAAAAAATCCTCAATGAATATTGAAGAAATAATCTTTGCGAATCAACAAGACAATGAAATTACGAGAGAATGGTCGAGGTAAAAGTTTTTTAACAAAAACCCTTCGAAGGTTTATAGGTTTGAAAAAAATATATTTAATTTATAGTTTTTGTGAAGAAAATAATCTTAGAAATGTAATAGAAAATCAAAATTGAGAAGGAAAGTTCAACCTCCTTGGCATGATTTTCTTTGGGCTTTTATAACAGCACGACCTTAGATGCGAATTAATGAATTAAATTCATACCTGATTTTAGATTGATATGTGACAGTTATTTTGATTGAGTCATGCTTCCTGGTGATTTGGTCCAATGTTTCCTCAAACCCGTCTGCTTGAGGTCACCAAAATTGCCACATGGTCGAGATAGCTTGCTCAAGGTCACAAGATTTACCCCCTGGTCGAGGTGACTGCTCATGATCTCAAGATTACCACCTGATCGAAGTGGTCTGCTCGTAGTCTCAAGATTACCATCTGGTCGAGGTGGTCTACTCATAATCTCAAGAGTACCACCTGGTCGAGGTGGTATGCTCATGGTCTTAAGAATTACCATCTGGTTGAAATGATCTGCTCATGGTCTCAAGATTACCACCTGGTCGAGGTGGTCTGCTCGTAGTCTCAAAATTACCACCTGATCGATATGGTCTACTCAAGGTCACAAGAATTACCTTCTATTAGCCTATCAACCATTTGTTCACTTTTTATTTTAGGAGATCATGGTTACCCTATTTTATTCCCCAAACAACTATCTTTAAGTGTTGTAATTCATGATGGCATTCTTCCTCAACAATTCTTTCCTTTTGAAAGTCTTTCCTTGCCTCTACTTCCACCTTTTCCATCACTCTTGGGTGTTTAAGCTTTTTTGACAGGGCGCATTCTATAAAAATGTCCTGAAATGGGATTATAATTTGAGTCATACATGTATATGTTGATGTAATTTATGAAATTTTTTAGAAACTAAAGCAAAAGAAAGGTTGAAATGGCTCATAAACAGTATATTTTGTGGATCCTTGCTTTGAGTATAATGAAATGGCAAGAATTGACATCCCAATTTTTTAACACCGTTAGATAAAAGCCAACACTTGGGGTTGGGTTTTAGAGCCATGACAAGCAGCAAAACCAACCCAATATAAATCTCGGCTTTAATCCTAGGCCCTTTCCGGTCCAATCAAATTTTAAACTGATTTCACACCTAAAAAGTGTCCCAATTTGATTGGATTTAGGATTATGCCATTTATCCAAATTAGATATCCATATATCTAATTTAATTAGATTGGATAATATCTATCTAAATTGTTTTGGCCGTTGATATGGGTAATTTTAAAAATATACAATTAGATATTAAATATGTATAAATATTTAATGAATATCTAAAATTCAATTAATTTATATGAAAAAAACAAAAACAAATGTACTAAATTATTGTTGTTAGTTTTAGCAAGCGAAGGAGGCACAAACTCTTCAGCCATCGGATTCAGCTTCGAGAACAGCTCCTGTAACTCCCTCATGTCACGCTTGAAATCCCCTCCGCCGTTGGATCGTTGATTGTTCTGGTTGTACAATCCCTGATCGAGCGACATCACCATCGTTCCTCCGTTTTGCTTCGGATGATCCTGACCGTTTGATGCCGATATCGATCCCGCAGACGATACAACTGAATCTTGACTCGCTGATTCAACAACAACCATGGTTTCTTTTTTCCTTTCTTTTTTTCCTTCGTGTCCCTGGTTGACTCTCTCAAAAATCTTGACTTTGGACTGATCAATAAACGAAAATAGTCGTAAGCTAAGCTGAAACTGAAATTCTTTCCATTGATGTAGAACAAAACGCAACTGGAGATGAATATGGAGAAAACGAAATGAAATTAATTAATTAAAAACTGAAAACAAAGTGGTGAAAGTAAAGAAAGTAAATTAATCAATTTCTTACAGCGAGTGAGTTGTTGTTTTTGCTTTTAATATTAGTCAATTATTATTTTTTATATAATAAAAATTAAATTGAATGGTAAATACCGACCGAATAGTAGAGCCGACCAAATAATTGAATACCAAATTGAATGATCGAAAATAAAAGTAATATGATAAAACGTTGATACAAGGATAGAGGTTGAAGTGATAAGACAGGTGTTTCAATTTTAGTGTCATACGTAAACATGAGAGGAGATTTTCAATGCAGCTTACGTTCAATGTGCTACCTTATACAGTATTTTGGTTTTGAGTTTTTCACTATCTATAATCATGATTTGTAGAACAGAATTTGCATGTGTCACAGTGTCAGCATGCGTAATAAGGTCATACGTCAGTTCAGTCACTTCAGTAGTGTTTTATTACGTGATTCATTGTATTTTAAGATCTATTAAATTCAATTAGGTCATTTGTCAGTTCAGTCACTGATTGTTTTCTTTTTTGATGCTAAACTTAATTCAGTGAGTACGACTTTTGTTTCATTTTCGGACCTACTATTCTACAAATGACAAACCATCGGTGGACCAACCGGCCGCCGGTCTCACACAAGTCCTCCTTATACATAAGTGTTACGGGATTTCAACAATAACAAACTTTTTCTTGGGTTGATGGAGCATCCCACAAGATCATGTATACTCAAAACTTTTTCTTTCTTAATCCTTTTTCATTAATTTTGTGCACAAAGCACAATTAATTGGATATATGTTCAACATAATTCTTCCATATTCCATCTTATTCATCGAGCCAGCATCTTCAACATTTTTGTTCTTCGTCGCCTTATACGCTTTAAACTTTAAAGCAAAAGACCACATAAATTAACATATTAACAAAATTAAAAATAACAAAAAGGATTAATAGAAACATCTTCATATATTTTTGGAACTTGCCCACAAATCTTTTATGATCTCTAAGTACAAAATAAATTCAATTCGGCACCCAATAAAAGAGATGAAATTAAGGTTAGCATAAATAATGGTATGATTAATGGATGTGTTAGATAGGTGTCCAAATTCATAATGTTTAACTATTTTTCTAAATTATCCTTAATATTAAATTATATGAATGTTATTTTAGTACCATAATTTTAGTTAATATGGTGTTCAAAAGTGTACATTTTAGAGTGCAAATAATCTCACTCAAATAAAATACACCAAAATTTAATAAAACTAACCAATGAGCTCCTTAATTTGAGTATTAAACTCTTCTCTCCTTATTCATTAGGTAGAGATTCAAATCTTCCAATCTCTCAAAATTATAGAAGTACATTTAAAAAGAATAGTAAAATGATTGTTTTTATTAAAAATTGCTTGTTATTGTTGATAGCATCGGCAGACCCACGAAGGGAACACTAGGGATTAGAAAATATATTATATTACTGTTGTTGATAATAGCTAAAAATGTGGTTCACATACTATTTTTCTAAGATCCCTGGTGGTCCAACTATTTTAAGGATTAGAATCGTGAAATTTGTTAAATGCACTTATAATGATGTTAATTTATTTGAAATAGAATTTTTGAAAAATTGGTTAAGAGAAGAAATTCTGATAAAAATCATATTCCCTTAAATATCATTGGAACTCTAAGTAAAATATTTTCATTAAGCCTCAATGATTCATTTTTTTTTTTTTTAGTTTCATCTTCAAAATGAATTAGAGAATTTATTTGAGATAAGTCCTGCAGAAAGAAATTTTTTATATTTATGATATCATTGGAGTTATTAGAAACAAGCCCCAATAAAATGTTTGGATAATTTACTAACCAGAAATAGACTTTGGCTTTAAGAATAACTAAAATATATTTATTTAGTTAAAATAACTGAGATATTTTGCTTGGTACGGGTAATTAAAATAAAGAAGAGTAATAATCTGTTAATAAATCAGATAAATTTATTTTATGCAAACGTATACATTAATTCATTGGTTGAATGAAAATATAAAATAATAAAAGCAAATCACGTGGGTCAAGTGATATTTAATTCAACAAATCTTATCATGTCACATCAGTTTGTACAAAATAAGTTTGTACAAGAGTTTGTGGCTATATCATTACTCTTAAAATAAATGTAAGTTAAATAATTATGGCCTTCTTGGAATATTATTATTGTGAAATTAAAAGAGAGATAAGTTTTCAAAATAATTTACGGTCGTTACGCTGAGTAGTTAGTTAATGTAAGCACAATATCACAATATGCAAGTTGCATACGAAAGCTGAAAAATGATATGTATCCCTATCATCAATGAGCCCCACCTCAATCTGATCAAGATAAATTTTTGTGGCCAATTTGTGATTAAGATAAAATTTAGTATAACTTTATTACTATTTCAACTTTTATATATTTATTTTTGTATAGAGTTAGAGATACGGTTAGAGTTAACTCTCTATCATTACCTAAAAAAAAATTCTAAATTTAAAAATTTATGTAAAATGATCGCAGTTTCTTAGGTTGCGTTTGAGATTGAGGTGCTGTACTTTTTAAACTACAGCTGCAGTAGAAAAAAAGCTATAAATATGAAACAAAAAGTGAATAATATGTAGTAAATATAAATTTTAAATAATAATTTTGATAAAATTATTAAAGATAAAATATATTCTCCATTATACAAGTGAAAAATCATATCAACATAACTTTCAAGTTATAGCAGGTAGTGTTTACCAAATACTTTACTGCTGTAACTTTTAAGCTGCAGCTGTCTAACCTTAATCTCAAACGCACCCATAATATGTTGAGATAACGGTCGAAGAGTATTTTATCATATGGATTAATAATGCATCCCCCAATCAGATCCATTGACTTTTTTAATATTAAATTTAATGATCCCAACGTGTAGGATCTACTACTGAAGCACATGACAAAGTACCAACGAAAGTGTTCCACTGCCTCATCGTTTCTCTCTATATATAGAGCATTTTGTGTCTTGAGGTTTTTGCAACTCCCTACTCTTCAAAAAAAAACTATATAGTTGTATTTGGTTTGTCTGAAACGGAATGAAAGATATGTCTATTCCACTTCTAGCTTGGCAGTTTCAGTTCAACCGAAGAAACTGTTCGTCCCATTGCAGATTTTCATCCTACTTTATGGAAACCATTTCCTGAAATCCGCTGCCGATGTCGAGGTAATTAAAAATTGCATATCAAAATATCTCATTAATTATCAGAGAAGCAAGCTTCAATCGATGGACAATCATATGTCGCCATATGTAATCGTTTGGTTAGACATACGTAATGCATTAATATTAAGTAATTTCTTGCGTTTGCAGACAATTGACGAAGGTCAACTCAAGAACAGCATCGCGCACTGAAGCTAAAGAGGTCAGGAGGATGATAACCACTACAGCCAATAAGCTTGCCCTTAAAACTAATATGATTGATGCAGCACAACGATTAGGTGTCGCTTATCATTTTGAAAAAGAGATTGAAGATGGTGGGAAGGTATCTCATGATCTTGACATAGATGATCTATACGCTGTTTCTCTTCGTTTTCGACTTTTTAGACAGCAAGGTGTTAAGATTTCATGTGGTATGTAATAGTTTCTCATTTGTTAGTCCATTTATGTTAATTATAAGATTAATTGTTGATTGTCAAATTAAATTTAAGCATGTATAATCGAGACTAGCTCGCCTCTTTTTGAATATGGTCATCAGATGTGTTTGAGAAGTTCAAAAGATGATGAAGGTAAATTCAAGGAATCATTGATCAACGATATACGAGGTACATGTTGAGCGAGTTTGTACGAGCTACCCTGTAGCAAATCTGGGGGAAGACATTTTAGATGAAGCCATTGTTTTCTACCACCACCTTAAGTCAGTAATATCTGTATCTGATCATTTCATATAAACTCTAATCTTGCTGAACAAATACGTCATTCTCTCGTAAATTCCTTCTCCAAAGTAAAAGCCGCAGCAAGGTTAGAGGCAAAAGGTATTTTTGATATCTATTCAAGGGATGATTAGATGATGAAACTTTGCCTTGTTCAAGTTTGCAAAGTTAGACTTTAATATATTACAAGCAGCACACCAGAAGAAGCAAGTATCATGACCAGGTAACTTCATATATATTCTTTCAACGGAAAAGCCTATTATTGGTGTTGTTTTGAAATGGGAGATTGTCACTTTCCTGAAAGAAATCAAATCATATTTTACCAGTTGCCCTTGTATAATCAAAGGCAAAATATCTGATAATAGGTATTATTATTATTATTATTGCAGTAATACCAAACCAAGATTTTAGTTTGGTAAAATTTTATGTATTCTAGATTTGTCAACAGTGGTAGTGGCTGTAGTTTTGTATACAGGCCATGTGCTACATGTTGCTAATAATAATAATAATAAAAAAGTTATAGCTGCTTGGAGGATAGAATAATGTGTATAATCGGATTAACCTTAGATACGTAATTATATTTTTTAAGAACGGATGTGATATAAATTCATTGATTGATGAAAGTATAAAAACAATAAAAATAATCATGTAAATTTTCTCTTAATGAAACAATTTTCCAAATATAATATGTAGATTGGCAACTTCTTTAAATTTCTAACTTCACTTATCCCTCGAGTTTGCTATATATATTTCCTTGCTACCTCCTTAAAAGATGAAACCAAATTGTGTTCTTTGTTTGTATTTTTATATATTATGAAGTAACGATATAGTGACATTCTTTATAATGTAGCAAAATATCTATCTAATTAGATTTAAAATTGAATTTTCAGGTGGTGGAACGATTTAGGCTCTAAATGAAATGAAAAAGAGATAGAGTAGTAGAGACATATATTTGATGTTGCTGGAGTGTCCCATGTAGAGTCTAATTTGCAGAATATTTGGTAGAATTTTTGCATCCAAAGTGGTGTTCATAATATCCATAATAGACGACACATTTGATGCTTACGGCAATTTTGTAAGAGCTCACACTTTTTACCGAGGCTAGCCACAAGGTTATAAAACCATATATCCCTGCCATTGAAGAAAAGGTTGTTACATTATCGGTATTCTATAGGTTATAATAACCTAAAATAATTGGGACATCAAGGAGGACTATTAGGGTTGCTGCAGGTTATTACGATGTAATCTAGTAAGAGCTCCAAGGCCTATATAATAATAAAAAGATTATTATCGCTTATTACTTTAGGAATTATAAAAATATTAAAGGCACAAGAAGTATTATTTTCCATACCTACTACTATAATCCTTTTTAAACCTTATTTACCACTTTTGAGTTAGAATCTAATGACTAATATTAATTTTACCCTTCAAGACAAATGCAAGTCAAAAGAGGTATCCAATAGTATACAAAATTATGAATAATAGTTCTTTTAAATATGAATTGTTAAATAATAGTTTTGGAATCCATAATTTTGAATAACCCTTGATTTATTATGCGACCATAGAAGAATTGACAAAATTCCCTCAGAATTTTTTGCCCAAAACGCATTTATTCTAGAAGGAAAAAAATTAAATATGAAGTGTTGATTCTGTAAATAAGCTTAAGTGTTTTTTAAAGAATAAATTATGTGCTTTTTTAATGAAAAATATCCAGAGTATTTGTTAATGCTTCATTTTATAGTTGATAAATTTAGGTTATTCATAAATATGGTTAAACCATTATTTTAAAATTAAAAGGTACGCTGACAATTTTTTGTCTATTATTTGATACCTCTATTGTGTATTTATCATAAAAGCGTAAAAAAATTACTATTTTACTAATTAACTAATGGTTTCAACGAAAAAGTAGTAAATGATAGAATAATTTATAGTCATTTGATACCATAAACTCATGTGGGTGAAACAATAATAATAACCCTATAATGTGAATTCTTTGATTGGATATTTAATTATAATGTTTTGGGAAACAAATTGTATCATGTATATATATTTTTCTAAGAACGTGCAAATATCGATTATATTTGATTTTTTCAGATGGGACATTGCCCTCATAGATACACTGCCAGAATACATGAAATTTATTTCAAGACAATTCTTAGATATTTATAGAAGCTGAGGAAGACCTGGCAAATAGTAGAAGAGGTATGGCATAAATTATAAAAATGTATATTAGTACCACCTGTATTATTAATAATCAATTTCATGTTAGTATGATTTGCAAGGTGATTATTATTGACCTGGGTTATGCTGCGTTTCCGATGCAAGAATTAATTATATTGTACTTTTATCGCTATGAAGTTATTATATAAAGGTTATGTTCCAAGCTCGATGAAGGCTAAATCAAAGGTACGTAATGTTAGAAGTAGCCTTTAAAGACTTTGGGTGATTTTACGGGTAAACGGAAGGAGACAAGGAATGCATTCTAAAAACGCTAAGGAGTAAGTTGACAGAAACCATTGTCAGGTCTATGGATGACATAGCAGGTTATGTATAAATACTTTTCATTCTGTACATAATTCAATTCAATAAGACTATTCACCACTAATTCTGGTATATGGTAACGTATCTTGGGTTAAGCGTGTCACCAGAGTATACAATTTCCTTTTATTTTATTTTAAAGTTGTGTCGCGTAAGTAGCCCACCTTTTCTAAACAATCTAACCCTCCAGAGATTCAAACTTAGAAATTATCAATAAATAAAAGATTGTTGAAAACCATTCACTTTGCGGCTGTATTTCTTTCAACTCTCTTTAAATATATAAATAACATATGAAGAACATATATGTTAACGAAAAAACAAAAAGGTAAATGATGATTTTTTTTTTTTTGGTCTCTGAATTTCAATCTATGCATCCGTGATGAAGTTGGAGCAGAAGAGACACAATCCTCAGTTAGTTGAGAGAGAGTGCTACAAGAATCAACACGTTTATGCCCACGAGGAAGAGGCAGTTAAAGAGTTGTTGTTAGAAGGTTGATATACAGTTGGAAAGATATAAATGAGGGAGCTTCTCAACCCAAACGACTGTGTCCCAATTTGCTACCTGTTTCAGCGATTCTTTATTTCGCATCGTTCAGGCTATATTTTATCTACGACGATGGTCATGATCGCTACACCCATTCATTGATGATGTTGAAACGCTGCTGCTCTTGTTGCTGACGGCAGAACCCCTCACATCCAAGAGAATGTCATGCTACTGATTTTCCATCGGGTATACGGAGTACACAATGGTTGCCGCTGGCTATTAGCGCTGCCACCATGCCTAGGCTGGAAATGTCGCCATTGTGGTCCTTCTAGTTAAAAAAATTAATAAAAATATTTTCTTCTAATTTCTCTTATTAGTTTTATGCAACATTTCTTATAATAAATATATTGTAAAAACTTATATATATGCATATTATTGGGACCGAAAATTTATTCATAAAACTTATAATCAATAAAAATATATAGTACAAAATTATTATTTTTGCATCAAAAAATACGTTTTATCACAAATTTTTAAATGATATAGTATTGTGTCATGAAAATATCATTAAAATATGATACTTTCAATTTATAATGTTTTTTGTCATTATTTAGTGATAGATTTTGATGATATGTTTTACATAAAATATGATGGCTACATGTCATGCAGATATTTTCCATTTTTTAAATAAATTTAATTACAAAATACTACTCAAAATGTTTTAGATTTTGTTTTATTAAATATAATTTATTTTGAATTACTAACAAATAATGAAGAAAGCCATTTATTGATAATAAATTAGATTAGGATTACTTTAATTATAAATTATTAGTATTTTAATTATTCTAAAAATTAAAAATAACAAAAATTGATGTCTGGTTGCTGTAAATATATATTAAACTAAATCAACACCCAAGTAAATGCAGAAGTGATAAATGAACTGAACCTAGTTTTTGCTTCTCTCACTCTCTTTCTTCATCAATTCTCTCACCTGTAATAGTTGAAGGAATTGAACCCTGTAACCCTCTCACTGTTACCACACTGCACAAATCAGCCTGGGCCTCACAAAATTTCTTAATCGAAAAATCCAGAGTTCTTACAGCATCACAACTGAGGAAACCCTACACAACAAACTCGACAGTCGTCAATCAATCCGTCGTTGCAAGTGTTACTGGTTGCTCAACAAGCCCCAATTTCAACACCAATAGCCGTCACCGAAACGCCGCTATATTATTCATTATTTTGCTTTTATCTAAATTAAAAATCAAAAAATCACTTGAATGATGTTGATTACGAGTAGCGAGGAGCAAATATGTCGACAAATTGAGTAGATTTGGAAGGCGGAGAGGTAAACGTCACCCAGTCTCAGCTACGGAGAGGTCCTGCCTGATACATCTGCAGTAAGGAAACTTGACGGCCCGAGACTTTTGGACCAATTTTGGTCTCCCCAACTGCACTGTTCTTACACTCCTGCCATTGATCTCCCAAGTACCGTATCTTTCTCCTCCCTGTCCTCTTCTATCTGCATGTTTCATTTCGCTTAATTCATTATGCGAATTGGTTATCTTAGTAATTTTGTTAATTTAATATTTTGTCAGAATTTTATGTGTGCTTAATTGGAAATTCGTAGGTATGAATGCTGTTAATTACGATTAGCACAAACGGTTTTTTGTTTATTTTGTGTTGTCCTTATTGATTCTGTCATGCTGAGTTTGTTTGGTTGGGGATTTGATAGAATTTCTTGCTGGATGTTGAACCTAGTACATGTTTACTGAATATGATTCGTTGCCTTCACATTATATGCGTTTTTTATCTCTTACAACATAATGGGATTATGCGTTGGGTCTTAGAGTTTTAGTGAATTACATAAGAAACTGCATTGCATCTGAGATCTTGATTGTCAATTGTTGCTTTGAGTATTTGTACATCATCGGTTGGTATTTGTGCATGCTTTACAAGGGAGTTGAAAAGACTTTATACACCAAACCCATATATCTGATTTATGAGGGCACTGGGCAAGCCCCAATTATGGCCTGAAATTATCTATGTAATTGTATAACCACATCCTTGTGGAGCTAGTTGTCAGGAAATCCACAGAAAGATGTGAACATACTATAATCTTGATTGACTAGTGTTTCATTCCATATGCTTTCCATCTCTTATTAAATTAGCAATGAAATTTGGAAGTGGAAAAACCCTACTGTACTTGTTTTGGGTACTTGTCATAGGATTAGAATTTTACTACTTACACTTTATTGTCTGTTAACTTAATTTAGTTAGTATGAACCTGTTTTAGCTCTGTGCTTCCTTGAAGATTCACAAGTGCTACTTTGGCTTAGATGTAAGAAAATTAAGGTAATATGATTCTTTTAGTTTATGATGCTCACATGGAATTTGCATTAGAGTGGTTGAAATTGTTTGCTTTAACTTTTATGATGGGCCATGGAATTTAGTAAAAGAATGTTTACATTACATTTTAGGAATATCATCTACAATAAGAGGGGAGTAACAAAAGGTAAAAATTGAAAATTTGACTTTTATTTTTTTTTTCCAAATTCAAGTAAATAACATTATCTTTTATCTTTCGGTAGTGTTAGTCCGACAAGGAACATTGCTCGTTGAGCATGTGTAATCTCTTTGTATGCATTTTCTTCAGAATTGCCACAGTGAAACAAGCTTGCACTCCAAAATTTAAGGATCAAAATTGTTTTTCGTTCAACAGCAAGAATCCAAAAAAAGCTGATGGATGTAGTTTGGTTGTTTATCGATAAAGCTGAAGACTTGAAAATTCATTGAAAGTCAAGCTAAATATTTTTTGAACTTGATTATGAGGTTTATTTTTTCCGGAGACTGTATAATTAAATGGAAAATTTTTGTTTATTGAATTGTTTGTTTGGTAATGAATAAATTGTAGTATTGATTTAGATGTCAATCGAAGCTTGATTTTTAATTTTAATTTATATTTTTAGAATTAGTTAAATATATATATATATATATTACGCCAATTTCAATAAATCCCGCCAAATAATTAAAATTTATTTTATTTATCAGCTAAAATATATTTTTTAAAAGTTTCATTATTCTGCACCACTAAAATAATTAAATAATTTTATTATTTCAATTAAATATGTCACAGTATATGACATAAGATAAAAATCATGAATGGAAGGCGATAGATATTAATCATACAAAATTTTTCATATCAATCAACAATGACATAATCGTGATAGTTAATATGTCATGCATAATACGACATAAAACCGTCATAATTTTTTTCTTGACACCGAAATCAACGACGGCTCTTAACTGTCATGCTACAAGATAGGTGACGTAATAATCGTCAGAAAGGTCTTTTTTCTAGGGTTGTTGCCAATGTCGACACAAGTCCTCGGTACCATGCCGACTAATTCTACCGTTGGATTTGGGTTCAAGGAATCCAACGGCTCAAATATATTAATATTTTGAAATTAGAAAATACCACACCTTTTGCAACCGTTACACTCTATTTTTCCTCCTCCTTTTTTTTTTTCAAATTGCTCAAACCTCAAAAATTTTTTCCATTTTCAAAATCTAATCGCCTTCAATTTGTTTTCTCTCTCTCGAATCTCATTGACACCACTTTGAATCCTAAATTTTCACATTCTCAAACTGGCCTATCTATGTTCAAGTATTCTAATTTTTCATTCCCCAAATTTGATATTCCCTCAGCCCTACATTTTTCCAAGGGGAGGTACATGAATCGTAATGAATAAAGGTATTCTTTTTATTAAATTTCTATCTCTTAAAATTTGCTTTTCCTTCAAAATTCTAAACTTTCAAACTTGATCTTTTCTCCCTGGCACGACATTATTAGTCATTGGGGAGCAACGCCGAATGAATAAAAAAGGTATTTTTATATTTTATTTTGTTTATTTTTGGAATTTGCATTTCTCCCAGCACTAATTTTCAAATTTGGTCTCTCAAGATTCTACATGAGTCATAATGGGAAGATGACTCAGAATGAACAAAAGATATTTTTCTTTCTAAATCTTTTTTTTTTATTTAAGGTTAAATTTCTAATTTTTAAGAATGTGGGTTTTCCATATAATAAATATCAAAGAAGGCGGTTAAATTCTTAGAAACAGATCTGAATTTGATATTTTTTTCATGCCTTAAGTGTTCTTTTTGAGCATTTTGTTAGATTCTCGCCGAAACCTAAGATTTCCATGATGGTGTGTGTATTATTAGCCTCCCTCCCCTTTAAATGGCTAAGTGTTTTGGGTAGACTATGGTCTTGGAGCTTGGATAGTTGCTTATTTATTGTGATAGATATAGGTTTTGCTCTAAAAAATTTCATTTTTGATTGCAAATTATATAATCAATATTTCTAGAAAGAAGTAACTGAAAATAACGGACTTTTTTTAAAAGATGGATCTTACTATTTATTGTAACAACTCTGGTTAGGTGTTGACCAACATCAATGGAGCATATTCTTGTTGGAACGGTTGAGAGTATTCAGACCCAAGACTTCAATTCTTCTTTTCAAGCTTCTTAGTTGAATAGCTTTTCAGCCTTTTTACATACAAAATGCTTGTGTTGTTGGCCATCAGAGTGCCTATCATTATTCATAAAATAGTTATGTGCTGGAGAAGGTGTCCTACCTTTAATACCGGTATAACTCAACAGAATAGTCATTTCTTGAGATGTAGTTTATTGATCTGTTAATGGACTTTGTTTCTAAAGCGGATAAACTAGTGATTAGCCGCATGCGGCAATCAAGCATAATTAATGTCATCTAATAAATTGATTTAACTTTATTGATGTTGTATTTCTGCTATTAGGTGGGTTGATCATAGGGGCTCGACATCAGAGTACACAATTGCTGGACCAAGGTTCGTGTAAGACATAACTAATCTGCAGGAGGTGAATTTTATCGAGCTTTGATTGTATATTTATTTACTTTAGTTGTTACCATTATCATATGTTTTGGTAATTATCAACTAAATCGAATGGTTTAATTGTATTGTTTATTCATATTTAGCTTGTTTACTTTATCCTTTCCTTATTTTCTCAAGGAAAGTTACCTTTTTTTGACAACTAATCATCTTTGTATTGATTTGGAATTCACATATTTTAGGGAGGCCACAATTGCCTAAACGCTTCGGGTTAGCGTGGTTGTTTATTAATGATTATAGGTCAGGCATTTTTCCTTTTCTTTTTTTTAGAAGGTTTCATCATAGAATTATCCATTTTTCTAATTGTATTTACTTTCATCACTTTTTTCTATATATTGAGATGATTCTCGGCGTCCCACCGACGAGGCGCTAGTTCTATCCATAATTTCAAATAACAATTGATTCTAGATTATTGCACTTATCGAGTTCGCTATTAGTGGGGAAAACCTTGTTGATATTACACTACAAACTCAGCTTTACAAAAGGGTGGAGCAATAATTAACTTTTTTATAAAACGAAGTTCAAGGTATTGTGTAACCTTTAGCTTGGTCATCTAGACCTTTAAAATATGCATGGTAAATTTTCAAATAATGAGGTGCAATTTACTTGCTTCGTTCAGTTACATATTGCTAAGGTTAATCCGATTCTGCTTCTTTCTACCTGCAGCACCTGTAAATATTCTTAACTTGCCAAGTGTGTGCTTAATCAGAATATGAAAAGTCATATATCTAATAAATTATATCTCTGAGTGTGTTTAACTATGATCCTTCACCATCATATTTAAATTTATGAGGCTAATTGAAATGGACTCTTTGATATATTACTGATTCCGCCGAGCATTATTTTCACCATGCTTTTTGTACTTATCTATGGGTCTCTACTTAAGTGTTTAATATATGACCATTGCGTATATTTACCAATAATGGATGGCCTGTAATTGTAATTATGTTTTATATGACTATTACATGCATATGGGTGCGTTTGTAGGAATGTTTGTTCTGCGACATGGAGCTTCCTTGTATTTGAGCTCATTATGTTACCTTAACTCTTTGGCAAGAGTTTTATTTCTTTTCTTTCATAGCTTAGCAAAGGGAAGATTTTGCTACTATCTAGATTTTTTCTGCTGGTTTTAGGTAGTTTCCGCTTGTTTTTTGGGCTTTTGTCTACCGTTTAGGCAATTTTTTTCAGTACTTTTGTTTTGATTTATTTATATTGTTTTAGGTATTTTTCACTATTACCTTAGGGTAATTTTACGTTGTTTGCAACGTCTTTTTTCTGCCGCTTTTTAAGCATTTTTTATTGTTGTTTCTTGGTTATTTGTTGTTTTGGTGCTTTTTCCTGCTATTTTTTAGTGTAATTTGTTGTTGTTTTACAGTGATTAACGGCCATATTTTTATTCGCATTTCCATTAACTTGGAAAATTTTAATTATTTGCGTGTATAGGATATTGTTGGGTTCTAAATTATCTGGCATAAGTGTTTTACTGGAAACTTTTTGATGCCAAGAACCTATTGGTTTTTCATTTAATATGAATGAAATTGTAATTAGTTGTAACTCAATTTGACGACGTTTTATTTTTGGGAGATTATTATGCTATAATAATTTTTTTTCTTTTATAGCCTGCCTTATAAATGAGTGCTTCATTTTTCATTATTTGTTTTTTATTACCAGCCTTCTTTGAAAATAAGTGTACCAGAAGTTTGTTTTCACACAATTAAAAAAGAAAAATTGTGATATAGAAATTTCAATCAAAACATTTAAGATATACTAGGTTCTGGGGCCCTCAAATCAGCCAACACTTGTTGCAAATTTTAGTTGCTTGGGGGTAAGACAGAGTATTGAAATTTACAGTCAATTTTGGATTAGTATATGACTCTACTCCTGGAAGATTTTTCGCTTTTATTTTCTTTTTACATAACAACATCATAGTGATATGTTGCCTTTTCTTTTCCTAACCATATTTTTTTTATCCTCAATATTTTTTTTTGTTTTACATATTTTTATATTCATAAACGAGATTGTAAATTTTAACCTAGTTAAAATTTTTGTGACTCAAGAATTTAAAATATCCACCATGTTTAAAAAAAAATCAAATACACACCTAAAAAATATTATTATGCAACAAATAAGAATAGATTTTTAATTTGAATTAATATATTTTTTCAACTATTAGACTAAAATAAGGAAAAATTTGATAGATATGTAATTTTATTATAATTAATTGGATTTTTTTTTCAAATTACAAGTTCTTTAAAGCCATCATTTTATCAATCATGTAAAAATAGTTAGACAATTACGAGTGTGTAATTTAATGAACACATTTATAATTTTTGAAGCGAGTTAAATAAAAAATTAGTAAAAAGTTAGATAAATTCCCAAATATGTTTATTGGTATAAGTTAAATTTAATTCAATTTAATGTATCTTTATTAATAAACCTAGTTTAGTAAAAAAAAACACATGAATCTAATGAGTAATTAATTAAGTTTCACCACAAACACAAAGATCAAATATTCATATAGAAGCACAAGACTACTTATTCTATATATATAACTCTATACACACAAGAGCTTTTGAATATTTTAAACGCAGCAGATGTATAATTCCACCCTTAGCAAATTATTGTTTATTTTCTATTATGTTTACAAATTTATAATTTATAAAATAGATTGTTACTATTAACTGTATTTCTTTTTCATAATTTTTAATTAATATATTATTTTAATTAAAGAATAGCACACCGTTTAAAGTGTTTGCAGAAAATTTACGTTGGCCATGAACCATTATTGGAGTTAATACAATCCATAGTTTCCGGAACATATTAATTTAATCATAAGATAATAATGAATCGCTTATTTGATAACGGTTACCATATCTTCCGTAGTTAAAGCCAGATTTGCTTATTCGATGCGTGGAAGAGAACTGTAACTTTAGATAGGTGAACCAGTACGTCCGTAGAGATATATGATTGTAGATAAAGATCTGTTAAGTGGCAAAGGCGCTACACAGCAATAAAAGCTATCGGGATGTATAACTTATTATCTAGGGTAATGGTGAACCACCACTTTAAATTTTTAAATTTTGGGAAAGGTGTGTGAATGAAACGGATGGAAATTTTTTAAATTTTTACTATTTAAGACATGTGACCCTAGACAAACATGCAAACCCTGATATGTCCAATACGCAACAATCGACATTAAACATGAACCTATAATATTTTAAATTATAAACATGCAACTTATCACGTGAAGTATGTAACTTTGATGTCGATAAAACAAGCGAGGTATTGAAGAATATTTTTTATTTTGGCTTTTTCTTATTCGAAACATTACAACGCCATCTAACGTCAGGCAATACAACCCGGCGTCCAAGTCTGTGATAGGCGTAAACATGAAACCCTGAAAGTCACGTTAAATATGCAATTTATCATGTAAAGTATGCAGCTTTGGCGTCAAACGCAAGCGAACGAGAATATTGAGAATATTTTTATTTTGGCTATGTAAAACATGCACAACATCGAGAGCGTCAAACATCTGAAATGGGCGTAGGACAATACCTTGACGAGCGATTAACATGCAACTTGCAACCGCACGCATAGAAATATATAACTTATCCGCGTAAAATTTATAACTTTTGACGTCAAACATGAAAGCAGGGCGAGAATATTTGAGAATATTCTTTTATTAAACTTATCAGAAAACATCTGACATTCAAACGTCGAACGCTGAAAGTACGGGCGTCGGACATACAACAGCGAGCGTTAAACCGCAGCTTTGCAACAGCGCACGTGAAATGCTCCGCTTATCACGTAAAAGTTTGCAACTTCGGCGATCAAACATAGCAAACGACGAGAATATTGAGAATAACTATTTTTTTGGTTTTGTCGAAACATGCAACATCAACGTCGAAACGTAAACGGGGCGGCGACATGCAGCAACCGGATGTTAAACATGCAACACTCTCGACGCATGTGAAATATACGGCAACTTATCGCATAAAGTTTGCAACGACGTCAACATAAACGGCGAGAATATTGCTTTATTTTGGCTTTATCGAAATATGTAACATCGAGCGTTAAACATTCAAGCGGGGACGTCAGACATGCAACAAGCGGATGTAAAGCGTACGGCACGCAACTAACGCACGTGAAATATACAACTTATCACGTAAAGTTTGCAACTTCGACCGGCGTAAACAGATGAGAATATTCGAGAATAATGCTTTATTTTGTATATCGAAAACATCGGCAACATGAGGCGAGATCAAACGCGCATGAAGCTGAGCGCCGGGCAGCCACATGCAACAGGCGTTAAACATACAGCACAGCAACAGCAACCTGCCGTGAAATACAACTTATAAAGATTTGCAACCGGCGATCAAACGTAAAGCGGACAAAATATTCGGGAATATTCTTTATTTTTAAGCTTATTCAAAAATGCAAACTGTCGCGTTATCGTCAAACGCGAAATCCAACCGTCGAAGCGATACAACCGGCGTTAACATAAACTTGTAACACTTCACGCGAAATATACGGCTTATCATGTAAGTTAGCTTAACGTGCGTCAAACGCAAAACGGTGAGAATATTCAGGAATATTCTTTATTTTGACTTTATTCAAGACATGCGATACATTTTCGTCAAAGCATGCAACCGTGGCGTCCGACATACGAGCAACATGAGGACGTTAAACATTAAACTAACGCTTCAGCGCGAAATGACTGTTTATCACGTAAAGTTTACGCAGCGTCAAACGTAAACTTAGAGCGAGAATATTCTTTATTTTAATTTATTGACATCATGCGTCACGGCGTATTACGTCGAGCAACTGCCACAATCGAGGGCGTCGGACGTGCAATGACGTTAAACTGAAATACTATTTTTCATTTTCAATTTCTTTATTTTTGTCATTTTATTTAATTATATTATATTGTATTATAAGGGTTTTTGTAATATATTATTTAATTTCTTTATCTTTTATAGTTATATTATAAAAAACTATTTTGACATTTTATTTATTTTTTTCATTTTTATATTATATTTTAATATATATTTTTTAAAAAATATGGTGCAACGGTTTATTAACATTTATAGGCATGGTCTTCAGTGCGGTACAATGTAGCACGTGCATTATATTAGCAAACCCTTTTCTAAAATGATTTTGCTTATCCCTAATGCAAGTGATATAAAGATAAATTATGTCATGTATTAATAATTTAATAAGTGAGTCAAATTCAAAATGTATATACATTAATAAATTAACAATTATTTTGTTAACCAAATTAGTAAAGTTATCTTAGCTTAATTAATCACTTCCATAGGTTTGAAAAATATAGTTGCAACTTTGAGAACGAATCGGCTATCAACAACTTTAAAAAGATATTTTGTCTTAATTATTTATTTTAGTTATCCTTATTTTTATTTTATCAACGAGTAACAATAATTTCATATCAAATATGTCAAGAAGCAGTGGCAGGACCTGCAGCAAAGGCTAGATCAGGCTGTGGCCAGTCAAATTAGGAAAACATCATTCCTTACCCTTATTTTACTATCAGTATAGATAATAATAGAGATTTTATTTTTTCATTGTGTACGCCTAATATAGTTATCCTTATATTTTCATTAATTTTATACTATAATAGAGTTTTATTTTATTTTAAATGTCCTTAATTCAATTATATTTTTTCAATTAAAATTAATGACTTATTTTATAAAATGAGTAAATTATATATTACTATATAGATAAAAAAACATTAGGGGGTAAAATGTTATTACTTTAATTTATTTTAAAAATTCTAATTGAAAAAAGTGTATATCAATCTAATATAAAATTATCATTAGTATTAAACTACTTAAAAATATAGTAACAATTATCAACATTTTCATAAACTTTTTATAAATTTTGAAATTTTATTTATTAGTTATATTAACTAAAGATAAAATTTGAATATTTTGAGGATCTTTAAATTGATAGAAAAATAATCGATAGCGATTCTTTTAAAGAAATTCAAAATTGTTTATTGAAAAAGCAATCGCCAACAAATCATTTTGTTAGGTTGAATTTAGTTTATAATTGCTTTTGACTAACAATACTTTTATAATTTAAAAGAAGAATAAATTTGAATTGTTTTAATTTATTGAAACTTGGTAATTAAATACTTGACACAAACATTTAAGTTTAAACCACTTGGTAATCAGTGGCGGACCTGCAGCAAGAGCTAGACCAGGCTGCAGCTTGATCAACAAGGAAAAAATCATTATACCTTATTTTACTATCAATTATAGATAATAATAGAATTTTATTTTGTTTTTCATACATGTAACCTAATATAATTATCCTTATATTTTCATTAATTTTATACTATAATAGAGTTTTTATTTTTTTTTAAATATGTCGAATTCAATTGTATTTTTTCCAATTGAAATTAGTGACTTATTTTATAAAATGAGTAAATTAGTATATTACTATATAGATAAAAAACATTAGGGGTAAAATGTTATTAACTTTAATTTATTTTTAAAAAATCTAATTAAAAAAAGTATGTCAATCTAATATAAAATTGTCACTAGTATTAAACTACTTAAAAAAAAACATGTAGTAACAATGATCGCATTTTCATAAACTTTTATGTAAATTTTGAGATTTTATTTGAATTATATTATACTATGCTTAGATAAAAATTTGAATATTTTGAAGCTTTAATTTGATAGAAAAATCATTGGTTCTTTAAAAAGAGTCAAAAGCGTTTGGCAAAGAAATAACAACTTGGCCATATTTGAAATCATTTTTTGTTGGTTGAATTTAGTTTATATTGAAACTTTTGACTAATAATACTTTTATAATTTTAAAAGAGAATAAATTTGAATTGTCTAATTTGCCAGAAACACAGTAATTAAGTACTTGACAAACATTTAAAGTTTTACTTCAATTTTAATTGATTTGAAATGATACATGTATTCATTTATTTTGGCTTAAAATCCTTAATTAATATATTAATCCATATAATCCTTGTATATTACATTTTAATGAGTTTTCATAATTGTAAAATAGTGTTTTATTTGTTTAATTGCTTTTGTTTTTTCTTTTATATATAACTTCTTTTGTTTATAACTTTATAAGCGATACGATAAAGATTTTTATACCCCTTATATTTGATGCAATTTATACTGCACTTTTAAAATATAAATTTTTTAATTTGTCAGGGTAATACAAATTCACAGGTCATCCACATCAAGTGATATATAATATAATGAAAAAATATTAGGATTTTTATTACCCTTTATCTATAGGGAGAAACAAGTAATTGCAAATCTAGTTGGAATGTAAATAATTAAAATGGATCTTTCAAAGATGAAACTTTTCCCCAATCTAAATAATCATTTCATTATTTGTTTATAGTAAAAATTTCATTTCAGTCCATATATTTTAAGATTAAGTGTCCATTTAATCCAGTAATTTTAAAATGTCTACAAACATTCTCAGATTAAAATGTTGATACACATACAATTCTTTTTATTTTTTTTGGTTTACTTTTACAATACTACCTTTTATAATTATTTTTTGTTTTGACATTAATAAAAAATAATAAAAAAATTACAAATTTAACCCTAAAAAAATATATTAATTTTTTTGCAAGCACCATTTACACTTGATAGTTTGCATACAATTTTGACAATTTAAATTTTTTATTTTTTTATTTTTAGGGTTAAATTGGTAATTTAATTATTTCTTTGTATTAATGTAAACAAAAAAATTATTATAAAAGTATAAGTAGCCAAATAAATAAAAATATTTGTTTATATATTAATTTATTGATTGCGAGGTTTGCCACAAAGTATTTTATTTTCACATTTAGAGAGGCGTTTTTTGACCTCATTAATATATATTAATTTGTTGGTGCATGATTAAAAAGAAATTTGATAATAATTCTTGCTTTTAGAATGATTTAAATGCCATGCGTCACAATAACTGTAGATGCTTCAAAAAATTAGATCAAGATGACCATGCCCTCTAACCTTGTAATATGTGAAAATAATCCAATAAAAAAAATTGCAAATATGTGCTAATTAAAGTTCAATAGAAATGTCTGACAACTTAAAAAAAATTAAATTTCTTTTTCCATTTATCGGATTAGAGCCACCACAAATTGAGGTCGCGCAACCCTATTTAACCTAATATACATTCTCAATCAATATGGAAGGACTATGGCTTTAACTCGTGTATTATTGATTTAAATTGTCATAACACTTTACCAATTCTTGGAGTTCCCAGAAGATTTTGGTTGCTCCAAGTTCGATGAGTTTGTTAAAATTTCTATGCATTGCACGGTAGACAAAAAAGCAATCAGAGATAATGATATAAGAATATCGATTGCAAATTCCTCAATTAGACTATTGTCTTACTAATGACAAAACATGTTTGACAGATCTTGTTCTTGTTGCTTGTCAGGTTTCTCATTTATCCTTTTGTTTTGTCAGCATGTTAGCTAAGTGGAAAACAATACCAGTGGATCTCTTGAACTTCCAGCCATGGAAACCCTGGATGCAATTTTTTATTGAAGTTAGTAAGTTCGTTACCTTCTTCTTCTGCTCGAAAATTGCCGTCATTAGAAAACTCCATGGTAACATGAAAGCTCTTCAGAAAGAACTATGTTGAAAGCAGCAGCAGTAGACAGTCAACAGTTGACCTCAGAGACACGTTGGCATGCCACCTAGCTACACCTATCTGCAGCCAGCTAATGTGAGAAATGAGCTGGATTTAATGAGGGCAAAATGGTTATGCTGAGAATATCAGCACATGAGCATGGAAGGATGGAGATTCTAGAAGCTCTACATCATGGGTTAATGATAGCTATATTCACGAATCAATTTTTTTTTTGCTTATTTCCAAGTGTTTGACAAAATATAGCATGCGGGCACGCCATTTTGAAGAAGGCATTGCTTCCTTCTTTGACTGGAACAAAAGAAAATGGAGAAATAAAATAAGCAGCTACTGCTCGGATGATTTTTGGTTTGTTGAAAAGAATCTGTAAAGCAAATTTATACCTTCACATACTCCATACTTCGCGAATGAGTACGACAGCGTTGAAACGTCTAATAAATGTTATTGTTCATAAATAACAGGAAACTAAAAGGCAACCATGGCTGGTTGCGGTGACAGATATACCACGAAGTCATCTCCAGCAATAGCCTCTCATCTATGGGACTTAAAAAGATTGACGCAGCTATCTTCAAAGTTGACTTGATGCATCAGTTAAATCATCAGTATATCATTTTCAAAATATATTAATCATTTTCATATAACTTTCATATTCATTTCAGTCTAATGTCACTGCACCTAGTGTATATCCCGAATACCAAGATACTAAATTTGACCGTAACAAATTAATCGTGAGTCAGATCCTCTATAGATGCGGTGGCCCTCCGTGGCATATGTCATCATGTATCTGGTATTTGGCCTTCTCAAAGTCTCCATACTGACCTAGTGGTACGTCAGTAATCCACGTCTGCAATCATGATACCACAGGTGTAAAATTACTCTTTTCAACATAAATCAATGTGACCCTTCTTGTATTGGACTATGCACATATCCATTTCTTTTGCAGCTGAAACAACTGATACAACAAAAACAAGGCAGTCGCCGTTTGCTTATGGTGCAGGACATGCAGATCCATAACATTCAGTGCTAGCACTGCGTTTGTACCTTAGCATGTTAGCATGATACAGTGGAGCACAAGAATAATGTTAGCATGATGAAGTGGTACCAGAATAATCACGACTTGCCATTTGTCAGTTTCTAATGTGTCCCTTTTGGGACCATCCATACAATCCACTAACATTTAAAATAAAGAATTTGTGGGTCCTTTTGAGGATCTACTAATCCTGCTAAATTGGGTGCTGAATGGATCCCATCATCCCAAAAAAGGTAAATATGTTTACTTAATTCAGTCTGAAGAGGCTTGAAAATGGGGAAAAACTTAAGAGGCTTGAAAAACAGATCGACAATTTGTTGCTTAACAAGGAAGTGTATTGGAAACAAATATCTAGAGCTGATTGGCTGCTCGAGGGAGATAAAAACACTATTATTGCTCGAGGGAGATAAATGTTATAAATAGAAATTAAAATAAAAAATTTAAATATTAAAAATAAGATATATATATATATATATGTTTTGGTGTGAATAAAAAATTAATAATAAGATATTTTTCTTGTACTTTTTTAATTTTATATTGTATATTTATTATAAGAAAATATTTATAAAATAATAAAGAAATTAAAAGAAAAATATTTTATTATTAATTTTTTAACTAAAAGGACCACAATTTGGAACAATATTATTTGGCGACACATTTTCTAGCTAGGCATGAGTAGCTAGCTAAATAGCCAGCACGACCTTCCTTTATTACAACTGCTCAAATATACCCGATGGAAAATCAATAGCATGACGTTAATCTTCCAGATCGCAAGGGTTCCGTCAGCAACAACAAGGCAACTTGGCGTTTCATCATCAACGAATGGGTGAAGCGATCATGACCATCGTCGTACATCAAATGGCCTGAACGTGCGAAATAAAGAATCCGCTGAAGCATGGGTAACAGGACAGTCGTTGGGTTGAAGCTCCTCATTTATATCTTTCAACTGTCAGCAACTTCTGTAACAACAACTCTTTAACCGCCTCTTCCTCGGAGACACCATGTTGATTCTTGTAGCACTGAACTGCTGAGGAATATGTACTCTCTTTGCTCAAACTACATCACGGATGCATATGAATGGGTTACAAGAGAACCAAAAAAAAAAAAAAAAATCATCAGTTAGCTAATTTTTTTTTTTTGTTTTTTCGTTGGGCATATATGTTATGTTATGTTATGTGTTGTTATGTGTTAAAGAGAGTTGAAAAGAAATGCAGCCGCAAAGGCCGAATGGTTTTCAACAATCTTTATTTTATTGACAATTTCTAAGTTTGAATCTGGAGAAGCTAGGTGTTAGAAAAATTGATGTGGGCTTCACCCGCATTTCTACCTTTAAAATAAATAAAGAAATTGTATACTATGGTGACACGCCTTAAGATACGTTACAAAATTTCTCTTGGAGATTAGTGGTGAATATAGTCTTATTGAATTGAATTATAATGTAGAATGAAGAGTATTATTTAACTTATAACCTGCTATGTCATCCATGAGCCTGACAATGGTTTCTGTCGCTTTAACACTCTTAGCGTTTTTAAGAATGCATTCAAAATTGTCCTTCGTTGCAATAAAATCACCCAAATCAACGAAGGAAGCGACTGCTACCGGAAGAAAACCGATACTTCTTAACACAACTGATTTGTATTCATCGAAGCTTGGAACATAACCTTTATATAACCACTTGGCTTCAGTAAAGTACAACATAATTAATTCTTGCATCTGAGCAACATAACCCAAGTCAATAATAATCACCTTGCAAAATCATATAACATGAAATTGATTATTAATAAAGTAAGGAAAATGATGTTGACCCGGGGCAAACCCCGAAATTGCGTCAAACGACGCCATTTCGGCTCTTAATTTTTTTTGTTTTCAAGCGCTATTGAACGACGACGTTTCTGTTTCAATTTTTTATTTGTTCTTATTTGCTTTCAACGAAGTCGTTTTGGTTTGTAAATGGCAGCCTTCTTCTTCCTCTTTCTTTAACCCAGCTGAACCTTTTCTTCTTCCTTTTCTTCGTTCTCTTAACGGCACTATTTCTGCTTGAATTATTTTTTTGTTTGTTTGTTATGACTTGCTGTGAACGAAGTCGTTTTGGTTTGCAAATGACAGTCTTCTTCTTCCTCTTTATTTAACCCAGCTGAAACAAGTAATTAATTAAGCTTCTTCTCTCTCTTTTTCTTTTTAAAATTTTTATTTGTTTAGGGTGGGTAAATTTTAATTATTAGATCTAAAAAAACTTTTTTTTTTTGGGTGGGGGTGCTTTGAATTTGTGCAATGTGCAAGTGGTCATTGATAGCTGGAAGATTACAAGGAAGCATAGAGAATAAAATAAATAATTATTAGAATACACACATCAACCAGAAGTTAGTTAACCGTGGCCTTGACCCTCAAACTCACCGCCCTCTCAACCAAATTCATAACCATAATAATTTCAACAAATAGACTATTAATAATAATGAAGAAATAATGCATAGTAGCACCCATTATCAAGAAATTCTCGACTTAGAGCTATCCATTGGACTTGCTTCTTTTGGATTTGCGGACTCAAGATCACTGCAGCAACAACAACAGCCGTAGCAACAGAAGCAAGTTGTTGGTTACAACAAGTTTTTTGAAGTGAAGCAAGCAATTTGTTTGTGTTGGCAATTGGGTTTTGGGAGAAGTAAACTTTGTAAGAATTGTACTCAAAATTCTAGTATGGTGAAATGAAGAGGAAGAGAAAACAGATGGGTTCTGGGCTTCTGGCATTGCTTTTGCCTTAAGCGTGAGAATTTTGCCTTTTGAAAAACGGCGTCGTTTTAGATCTCTTTCAGGGTTTGACCCGGGGCAAACATCAATGCTGATAAAGTAACTGCTTACCGTCTGTTTTGCATATGATATGCCGTACGATCTTCGTTCCTTTGCCAATTCTTCCTCAACTTCTCTATAAATATCTAAGAGTGCCTTGAAAATAAATTTCATGTACTCTGGCAGTGTATCGATGAGGCCAATGTCCCATCTGAAAAAATCAAATATAACTGTTATGTTAACACGTTCTTAAGAAAATATATAAGCGATACAATTAATTTATTTCTAATAAAAGTGTATTATGAATTAAATATCCAATCAAAGAATTATATTATAGGGTTATTATTGTTTACTTCAAGAGTTGTAAAATATCAAATGACTATAAGAAGTATCATTTCCTATCATTTTACTATTTTTCGTTAAAACCATTAGTTGATTAGTAAAATATCAATTTTTCGTTTTACGGTAAAATTAACAAATAGAGGTATCAAATAAGAGACAAAAATTATTGGCATGCCCTTTAATTGTAAAATAATGGTTTTAACCATGACTTTATGAATAACCCTAAATTTATCGTAACTATAAAAATGGTGCATTAACAAAATACTCTTGGATATTTTTCTTAAAAAAACACACTACTTATTCTAAAAAAAACACTTAAAGCTTATTTACAGAATCAACACTTATATATTTAATTTTTTTTTCTAGAATAGATTGTGAGTTTTTTTGGGCAAAAATTTATAGGGTATTTTTGTCAATTCACTACTTTATAGTCACAATAAATCAAGGGTTATTCAAAAAATTATTGGTAAAACTATTATTTAAGAATTCATGTTTAAAACTATTATTCATAATTTTATGTATACTATTGGATACCTCTATTGTGCATTTTATCATAAAGAGTAAAATTCATATTTTATTAATTAACCAACGATTCTAACAAAAAAGTAGTAAAATAAAAGGTTTTACAAAGTTATAGTAGTAAAATGATGGGAACAATACTTCTTGTACTTATTTGATATTTTATAATTCTTGAAGTAATGAAACGATAATAATCCTTTATTGTATAGACATGGGGTCTTGTTAAGTCAAATCATGTATAACATACAGCAACCACCGTAATCGTCACTCATGATGTCCCCATTATTTAGGTTATTGTAACCTGTAAAATACAGATAATGCAACTTAACAACTACTAAATAGGGATGTATATGATTTTATAACCTTGTGACTGCTTCAGTAAAAAGTGTGAACTCTTCAAAAGTACTGTAAGCATCAAATGTGTCGTCTATTATGGATATCATGCATATCACTTTGGATGCAAAAGTTCTACCAAATGCCAATTTGGGCTCATAGGACACTCCCAATAACATCCAGATATATATCTCCACTATTCTATCTCTTGCATAAGGCACCTTTTTAGGGAAGCCTAAATCGTTCCACCACCTGAAATTCAATTTTAAATCTAATTAGATAGATATTTTGCCATATTATAAAGTGGTCACTCTAACAATCGTTATTTCTGTATTATATAAGAAATACAAAGAAGAAAACAATTTGGTTTCATCTTTTAAGGAAGTAGCAAGGGAATTATGAAAACTCGAGGGATATGTGGCAAAAGTTAAAAATTTTAAAGAGAAGCTGGAAATCTTCCATGTTATATTTGGAGAATTTGTTTCATTAAAAAAAAAATAGAGAAATTTACATGATTTATTTTTATTGTTTTGTACTTTCATCTAATCAATGAATTTATATCACATCCGTTCTTAAAAAAAATATAATTGTATCATTACTCTTTCATTATACACATTATCCTCCAAACGCTATAACTTATTATTATTATTATTATTAGCAACAAGCACATAATATACAAAAACTACAACCACTACCACTGTTGACAAATCTAGAATACATAAAAATTTTACTGCAAACTAAAAATCTTGGTTTGGTATTAATAACTAAATAATAATAATAATAACTATTATCAGATATTTTGCCTTTGATTATACAAGGGGGCAACTGGTAAAATATGATTTCTCTTTCTAGGGAAAGTGACAATCTCCCATTTCAAAACAACACCAATAATGGGCTTTTCCACGTTGAAAGAATATATATGAAGTTACCTGGTCATGATACTTGCTTCCTTCTGGTGTGCTGCTTGTAATATATTAAATTCTAACTTTGCAAACTTGAGCAAAGTTTCATCATGCAAATCATCCCTTGAATAGATATCCAAAAAATACCTTGCCTCTAACCTTGCTGCGGCTTTACGGAGAGGAATTTGCAGAGAATGACGTATTTGTTCAGCAAGATTAGAGTTTACATGAGAATGATCAGATACAGATATTACTGACTTAAGGTGAGTGGTAGTGAAAACAATGGCTTCATCTAAAATGTCTTCCCCCCGAATTGCGAGGTATGCTGCCTCGTACAAACTCAACATGCCTCGTATATCGTTGATCAATGATTCCTTGAATTTACCTTCATCATCTTTGAACTTCTCAAACACATCTGATGACCATATTCAAAAGAGGCGAGCTAGTCTCGATTAGTGTACATGCTTAAATTTAATTTGACAATCAACAATAATCTTATAATTAACATAAATAGTTTAATTAACAAAATGAGAAACTATTACATACCACATGAAATCTTAACTCCTTGCTGTCTAAAAAGTCGAAAACGAAGAGAAACAACGTATAGATCATCACTGTCAAGATCATGAGATACCTTTCCCAATTCATCTTCAATCTCTTTTTCAAAATGATAAGCGACACCTAATCGTTGTGCTGCATCAATCATGTGTAGTTTTTGGGCAAGCTTATTGGCAGTAGTGGTTATCATCCTCCTGACCTCTTGCTTCAGTGCTGCGTGCTGTTCTTGAGTTGCAGCGTCAATTGTCTGCAAACGCAAGAAATTACTTAATATTAATGCATTACGTATGTCTAACAAACGATTACATATGACATATGATTGTCCATCGATTGGGCTTGCTTCTCTGATAATTAATGAGATATTTTGATATTGCAATTTTTTAATTACCTCGACATCGGCAGCGGATTTCAGGAAATGGTTTCCCCATAAAGTAGGATGAAAATCTGCAATGGGACGAACAGTTTCTTCGGTTGAACTGGAAACTGCTGCTAGAAGTGGAATAGACATAACTTTCATTCCGTTTCAGACAAACCAAATACAACTATATAGTTTTTTTTTTTTAAGAGTAGGAGTTGCAAAAACCTCAAGACACAAATGCTCTATATATAGAGAGAAACGATGAGGCAGTGGAACACTTTCGTTGGTACTTTGTCATGTGCTCAGTAGTGATCCTACGTTGGGATCATTAAATTTAATATTAAAAAAGTCAATGGATCTGATTGGGGGATGCATTATTAAACCATATGATAAAATACTCTTGGACCATTATCTCAACATATTATGAGTGCGTTTGAGATTAAGGTTAGACAGCTGCAGCTTAAAAGTTACAGTAATAAAGTATTTGGTAAACACTAGCTACTGTAACTTGAAAGTTATGTTGATATGATTTTTCATTATATAATGGAGAATCTATTATATCTTTAATAATTTTATCAAAATTATTATTTAAAATTTATATTTACTACATATTATTCACTTTTTGTTTCATATTTATAGCTTTTTTTCTACTTACGTAGTTTAAAAAGTCTGTCAATCTCAACCTTGACCAAGAAATGCGATCATTTTACATAAATTTTTAAATTTAGAATTTTTTTTTTAGGTAATGATAGAGAGTTAACTCTAACCGTATCTCTAACTCTATACAAAAATAAATATATAAAAGTTGAAATAGTAATAAAGTTATACTAAATTTTATCTTAATCACAAATTGGCCCACAAAATTTATCTTGATCAGATTGAGGTGGGGCTCATTGATGATAGGATACATATCATTTTCAGCTTTCGTATGCAACTTGCATATTGTGATATTGTGCTTACATTAACTAACTACTCAGCGTAACGACCGTAAATTATTTTGAAAACTTATCTCTCTTTTAATTTCACAATAATAATATTCCAAGAAGGCCATAATTATTTAACTTACATTTATTTTAAGAGTAATGATATAATTTCTTGTCTATTTTGTTTTATCTGTTGATGTAACGTGATAAGATTTGTTGAATTAAATATCAGCGCGTGATTTGATTTTATTCTTTTATATTTTCATTGATGAATTAATGTCGCGTCGGTTTGTCTGAAAATAAGTTTGTATAAGTTAATTATATCTCTTCTTTTTAATACCAAGCAAAATATTTCAGTTATTTTAACTAAATAAATATATTTTAGTTATTCTTAAAGCCAAAGTCTATTTCTGGTTAGTAAATTATCCAAACATTTTATTGGGGGTTGTTTCTAATAACTCCAATGATATCATAAATATAAAAATTTTCTTTCTGCAGGACTTATCTCAAATAAATTCTCTAATTCATTTTGAAGATGAAACTAAAAAAAAAAAAATGAATCATTGAGGCTTAATTAAAATATTTTACTTAGAGTTCCAATGATATTTAAGGGAATATGATTTTTATCAGAATTTCTTCTCTTAACCCATTTTTCAAAAATTCTATTTCAAATAAATTAACATCATTATAAGTGCATTTAAAAAATTTCACGATTCTAATCCTTAAAATACTTGGACCACCAGGGATCTTAGAAAAATAGTATGTGAACCACATTTTTAGCTATTATCAACAACAGTAATGTAATATATTTTCTAATCCCTAGTGTTCCCTTCGTGGGTCTGCTGATGCTATCAACAATAACAAGCAATTTTTAATAAAAACAATCATTTTACTATTCTTTTTAAATGTACTTCTATAATTTTGAGAGATTGGAAGATTTGAATCCTCTACCTAATGAATAAGGGAGAGAAGAGTTGTCAACTACTCAATTAAGGAGCTCTGTTGGTTAGTTTACTATTAAATTTTGGTGTATTTTATTCTGGTGAGATTATTTGCACTCTAAAATGTACTTTGAACACCATATTAACTAAAAAATTATGGTACTAAAATAACATTCATATAATTTAATATTAAGGATAATTTAGAAAAATAGTTAAACATTATGAATTTGGACACCTATCTAACACAACCATTAATCATACCATTATTTATGCTAACCTTAATTTCATCTCTTTTATTGGGTGCCGAATTGAATTTATTTTGTACTTAGAGATCATAAAAGATTTGTGGGCAAGTTCCAAAAATATATGAAGATGTTTCTATTAATCCTTTTTGTTATTTTTAATTTTGTTAATATGTTAATTTATGTGGTCTTTTGCTTTAAAGTTTAAAGCGTATAAGGCGACGAAGAAGAAAAATGTTGAAGATGCTGGCTCGATGAATAAGATGGAATATGGAAGAATTATGTTGAACATATATCCAATTAATTGTGCTTTGTGCACAAAATTAATGAAAAAGGATTAAGAAAGAAAAAGTTTTGAGTATACATGATCTTGTGGGATGCTCCATCAACCCAAGAAAAAGTTTGTTATTGTTGAAATCCCGTAACACTTATGTATAAGGAGGACTTGTGTGAGACCGGCGGCCGGTTGGTCCACCGATGGTTTGTCATTTGTAGAATAGTAGGTCCGAAAATGAAACAAAAGTCGTACTCACTGAATTAAGTTTAGCATCAAAAAAGAAAACAATCAGTGACTGAACTGACAAATGACCTAATTGAATTTAATAGATCTTAAAATACAATGAATCACGTAATAAAACACTACTGAAGTGACTGAACTGACGTATGACCTTATTACGCATGCTGACACTGTGACACATGCAAATTCTGTTCTACAAATCATGATTATAGATAGTGAAAAACTCAAAACCAAAATACTGTATAAGGTAGCACATTGAACGTAAGCTGCATTGAAAATCTCCTCTCACGTTTACGTATGACACTAAAATTGAAACACCTGTCTTATCACTTCAACCTCTATCCTTGTATCAACGTTTTATCATATTACTTTTATTTTCGATCATTCAATTTGGTATTCAATTATTTGGGTCGGCTCTACTATTCTGTCGGTATTTACCATTCAATTTGATTTAATTTTCTCCCAGCAGCTTTTAACATTTTTAATTTATTATTTTACAGTTTTCATAGTACTGTATTATTCTTACGATGTTCACGCTTTCTTAAAAATAAAAAATTCATTACAATATTTAAATAACATATATCTTTTTTTATAAGTTTAATGTCAAAAGAGTAATGAGGTGCCTTCAAGTTCAGGGACTACGAAATCAGAAGCAGATTTTAGCAAATGGTTTTCGACCAGTAGGATTGAAAACTGCAATGTGACGAATAGTTTCTTCGAATGGAATTAGAATAGACAACTTCCTTACAAAGAAATCAAGTAGAACTTAATAAATTAATCTGAACTGAATCAATGGGGAGGATCATTTTAGAAAGATAAAAGTTTGTAAATAACATGCAGCATAAACTTTACGACACTTCTACCGAAGTACCAAGTCGAGCAGCCTCTTCATTCTAGTCAGCCGCCTTTTTATTTATTACATAAGATTAATACTCAAATTACAACTCATATTTAATAAAATTAGTATACTGAGACTAATTTATGAGAGATTAGTATCTTGATATTCTGATCGCAATTCTTGTGTAATTCTAAATCTTATATACTTGGTACAAATTTTTATACAATATTGAGCGTTAAAACAAAACCTAGATTTCGAAAGGGAGATGACTATCTTCACTCAAATTGAGGAAGGAAATTAACCCCTATAATGCGTTGTGAGGACTTGAACCCATGACCTCATAATTGTGAGGTTTGGGTTCTAACCACTAGGCTTTAACCTAGTGGCTTTAATCAGCCGCCTTTGAAAATTAAGAAATTTAAGAAAAATTGTCGTGGGCATATTTTTCACATTATCTAAGAGATATTTGTGAAAATTTGCACTCATTCTAAAAATTTGTGCATACTTGCACATCCAAAAATAATGATTACTTATTTATATGTGTGTGTGATGATTTTTTTAATTAGAAAATGTGACCATATCATAGTCAGAACAAGTTAAAAAAATACAAATTTTAATGCAGTGTGCTTTGCCCTTTATCTTCTCACTTGTAGCTCACTCTATGTATATAGTAATTTATAATAAGAAAATCTCTTACTTTAATAAAACAAGAGACAAGCTGAAAATGATAAAACATACACTCCAATGTAGTGTATTATGTCATTTACTGTATTAAAATTTATATTTTTTTATCTTTTTATCTATTACTTTAATAAAATATGAAATTATCTTATACTTTATATATTTTTATCTTTTAATTTAGAAAAAAAAGACACCCACACCCCCAATATTTGAGAAAATGGTCACAAAAACTCCCAAATTTTCAAAAAGGCACACCATCTTTTCTTTGATGATAATCTCCTTTCAATATAGTAATTAAAAATTGACTTTAAAGTTTTTAATTCATACAACCTTAATATAAATAATATAATCTATCTAGTAAACTAATAATATTAAATTATGTTTAACATTTAAAAATTAAAATTTTAAATTATTATATTTATTTTAATAATATAATTGTATTTATTATAAATATTTTAAATAAATCTTTGAGTTAAATAGACTTTACAGTTAACATAATATCTCCCTATTAATAATATTAAAATTATATTTTAAGTAATATTCAAAATAATTTTAATTTTAAATTTATTTACTTTAATATCATGTTTCTATTTATTATTAAAATTACTTTATTATAATAAAATAGGTATAATAGATTGTAAAATATTTTAAAAATTTTAAAATATTAAAATTATTTTAAAATATATATATTATTACATTTATTTTAATATCATATTTCTATTTATTATAAAATTTGAGGTCATTTTTTTTGAGTTCATAGAATTAAAGGGTATTATGGTAAAAAAAAAATTTACTGTCTCTTATTAAAAACTTAGAAGTTTTTATAATTGTTTTTTTAAACGGTGTAGGTATCTTTATTCCTTTAATTTATCTATTACTTCAATAAAATATAAAATTCTCTTATTATAAAATTACTTTATATTTGCGTGCGCACGCGCACGTGGGACATAAAACTAGTGTTGCAACTTTATTCTACGTAAATTAAGTTAAGATGATCTCAAACCATGCTGGGCCAAAAAAAAAAAAAAACCTTATACGACTTGCTCATGCAGTCATGATGGCAGAAAAATCCCATCTGTCATAGGGCCTAGGAATCCAACCAAATTGGGACACTTTCTAGGTGTAGAACCAGTTTAAAATTTGATTGGACCGGAAAGGGCCTAAGATTAAAGCCGGAATTTAGATTGGGTTGGTTTTGCAGCTTGTCATGGCTCTAAAACCCAGCCCAAAGTGCTTCTGGCTTTTATCTAATGGTGTTAAAAAATTCTGGGATGTCAATTCTTGCCATTTCATTATACTCAAAGCAAGGATCCATAAAATATACTGTTTATGAGCCATTTCAATCTTTCTTTGCATTAGTTTCTAAAAAGTTTTCATAAATTACATCAATGTATACATGTATGACTCAAATTATAATCCCATTTCAGGACATTTTTATAGAATGCGCTCTGTCAAAAAAGCTTAAACACCCGAGAGTGATGGAAAAGGTAGAAGTAGAGACGAGGAAAGACTTTCAAAAGGAAACAACTGTTGATGAAGCAGGCCTTCATGAATTACAACACTTAAAGATAGTCATCAAATAAACTTTAGATTATATCCTCCTGCTACATTGCTTTTACATGAGAATGTAGAGAGGCTTGCAAAATTCGGGGATATGATTCCAGGGTCATGGCTACAAGTGAAATCATTTTGAATTGAATCCCATTTGGAGCTGGAAGAAGGATGTGCCCAGGTCTATCTTTCCATATGGCTAATGTTTATAGTCTCAAATGCTCGACCATTTCAATTGGAAACTCCATGACGAAAAATCTTCTACGACTGAGGCTTTCGGTGTTACTATAAGAAGGAAAGGTGATCTGTTTTTAATTCCTATTCCTTATAATTCTTTTTTTTTTTTATAGAAAGAAATGCTTTCATTAAACCAACTGGGTGATTACATTCATGATTTGTGGGGGAAAAGATTCCTTCCAGACACAATCATCACTGCATTCTAAAGCCATTTTGGCTATAGCATGTGCCATTGCATTACATTTCCTTGGAATGTACTGGATTACAATCATACTGTCTCCCTCAATTTTGTTTTGGATATCTTCAATGCACCAAACAATCTCTGTTCTACTACTCCTTTTACGCAGCACCAAGTCAACCACCTCTTTTGAATCCGATTCGACAGTCAAAGGGGTACATCCTGTATCTTTGGCCACCTGGATTCCCAGGTTAATAATTGCTGCTTCTATTTGTGACACATCCCCATTGAACCTTATCTTTTTCACTGCCGTTGCCAAAACGCTTCCATTTTGATCTCTTATCACTGCCCCTAGTCCTCATTGGCGTGTCCCTTTATTAATTGCTGCATCAACATTTACTTTGAATTTGCCCTCGGGAGGGGGAAGCCAACTTGAATTTCTATCTATTTCTAATCCAGCTGCCATTTTCACTTTGTGCATTTTAACTTTAGTGTATGCCTTCATCATAGCTTCAGCTTTAGATGCTGCTCTCTCTGGATCCAGAGTTTTCATCTCAAAGACAAACTGATTTCTAGCATACCAGGCTACCCACCACAGAGCAACTATAAGCTTCAGCTCCTCTTTACTTCTTCTTTTTGCTATCTCATACATCTATCCTAACAAATCTGGAGAGCTCAGAAGCTGCACTTCATCTCTGAAAGGAGTCAATTTCCACATTTGCTTCGCTGCTTTACATTCTGTTACAGCATGTATGGTACTTTCAACCCTCATCTTGCATCTTGGACAGATTGGATCTTTCACAATTTTTCTCTTCCATAAATTTTCTGTTGTTGGGAGCAGACTGTTGATGGCTCTTCACATGAAAATCTTGATTTTCTCTGGGAGATCAAGGGACCAAATGACATTCCAATGACAATGGGTATTGCTGGAACAGCTTAGGAAATCCGAGTGTTTTAATCTCAAAGCAACCTGATATCCACTCTTGACAGAGTACAACCCCTTCTTGTCGTAGTGCCACAACAATTGGTCTGGTTTTGGTCTGGTAGGTAGAGGAATTCCGAGAATTTGCTCTGCATCTTCAGGCTTGAAGTGTTGGTGTATCAGAGCTTCCTTCCACTGCTGATTTTCATCAATTAACTCTGCCACCTTACACTCGGGATTTAAAATTGGCTTTGAAATGGGTTTAAAAGTCTGTGGTTTGGGCATCCAGTTGCTTTTGTACACTTTGATTTTATCCCCTATGCCAATTCTCCATCTCATTCCTTGGTGTATAACTTTCCTTCCCCAAAGTATACTTCTCCAAATAAAATAAGGGTTGGATCATAATTTGGCTTGTAAGAAATCAGTATTTTTGAAATATCTTTCTTGTAGTACCCTTGCCAAAATAGATTGTGGATGCTGGATTATTCTCCAGCTTTGTTTCGCTAACAATGCTTGATTGAAGCAAGCAAAATCCCTGAATCCAAGCCCTCCTCTTATTTTTGCTTGGCACAAACTTCTCCAATTCGCCCAATGGATGCCATTTTGCTCTTTTTTTGACCCCCATCAGAATCGGGCAATGGCTCTTTTGATGTTTTCACATACGGTTATGGGGATTTTGAACACGCTCATAGCATAAGCCAGTACGGCTTGAGCCACAGCTTTAATTAAAATCTCATTTCCTCCACTTGAAAACAACTTGCTTTGCCACCTTGACAGTTTACTACTGATTCTTAGCTGAATGTCCTTGAAAAAGCTAATTTTCTTTCTCCCAATCATCGAGGGTAAACCCAAATATTTTTCATGCTTTGACACTACATTTAGCTGAAAAATATTTTTAATGATGTTTATCTGCTCCGCTGATGTATTTCCACTGAAAGACATGGAAGATTTTTCAAAATTGAATATCTGGCCTGAAGCTGCTGCATAACAATCAAAGATTTGTTTTAGGTTCTTGCAATCCTCAGTTTTGGCTCTACTGAAAATCAAGCTGTCACCAGCAAATAGGAGATGGTTGATGGAGACCTCTTTGCTGAATTTCAATCCCTGTATCAGCTGCTTCTTCTCTGCTTGGATCAACAAATTCGAGAAAGCTTCTACACAAAGAATGAATAAATATGGGGATAAAGGGCAGCCTTGTCTCAAGCCCCTTTGAGGCTGAATTAAGCCCTTAGGTCCCCCATTTATTAGCACTGAGAATGAGGATGTTGATATACAGTTCATGATCAAATCAATCCAATTTTTTGCAAATCCTAGCTGATACATGGTAAGCTCCAAAAACCTCCATTCCACTCTTACATAGGCCTTGTTTATGTCTAGCTTCAATGCAACAAGCCCATTTTTTTTTCTTTACTTAATCGAATTTTGTGGAGACTTCATACTCTACAATAATATTATCTGTGATGAGCCTACTTGGTACGAACACACTTTGATTTAGAGATATTACAGTATGTAGGATTTGCTTTAACCTATTAGCTATAGTTTTTGCTATGATTCTGTAAATTACATTACACAAGCTAATAGGTCTATAATCCATTACATCTCTAGGCTTTTCAATTTTTGGAATAAGAGCAATATAAGTGTGATTGAGGGGAGCTAGATTACCTCTCTCATTAAGGATGTGTAGACATGTTGCTACAACTCCCTCTCTAACGATTTTCCAGTGCTTCTAAAAAAATGCAGCAGGGACACCATCTGGTCCTGGTACTTTGGTTGGGCTCATTTGAAAAAGCGCTTCTTCAATTTCTTCCTCTGTGAACGGTCTCATCAGCTCCTCATTCATCTTGGCTGTGACTTTCTTCGGCATTTCCTTCAAGGCTGCCTCCATTTGCTGTTTTGGCGGGTTTGTTGTTGTGAATAGGTCTGCAAAATACTCACAAAACCTTCTCTCTATCACCTCAGTTTCCTTTAACTAGTTGCCATCTTCATTCAGCACCCCCAAAATTTTGTTCTTCCTCTTTCTTGCTGAGGCCTTAGCATGAAAAAAACTGTGTTTTTATCTCCCTCGAGCACCCAATCAGCTCTAGATCTTTGTTTCCAATACACTTCCTCGTCAAGCAACAAATTGTCGATCTGTTTTTCAAGCCTCTTAAGTTTTTCCCCATTTTTCATAATGTTCAAATCTTTGTTTTGTGTTTTGCAATTCCTTGATCAGTTTCTTCATTTTCTTTTCTCTTCCCCCAAACTCTTTTGAACTCCACAAAGTCAAATCGGCCATTGATCTCTTCACAGATTCTATGAACAACTCTGTTCCATTTGCACTTTTCCAGTTACACTGCTCCATCCACCTCCTCTTTACTATTCCTTATAATTCTGTTTGTGAAAAATAACGGTGTATGTCAATTTAAGAGTATTTTAAGAAACACAAGCCAATCCAAGATTAGGTATACAATCAGCATCACCATTAACCTCTCTATATAAGCATGAGAAATATAAAAGTGCACTTATTTCACCAACTAAAGACAATTAATCCTCTAAAAAGAGAGTTATGAAAAGATACATGTTGTTTTGATTAACAAACATAATGAAACTATGTAGTCTTTCGAATAATGTACAATTTGATTTCGTTTCATAGTAACTTTCTTCCTTGCAATCATACAATTTCCAAAGAGTATATTGAAAAGATTATAATGTCGTTATTATTTTTATTTTTGAGAACATAATAAAAGGAAATTACAATAAGGAGGAACGTGATGCCTAAACTAAAGAAAAAAGTCCAATTAGAGTTAAATTAAGGTTGTGCTTGTTTAGAAGGATAGGATGGGGGAAAGGAAAGTGATTTGAATTCTTTTTTTATTTTCATTGTTTGGTTTGACATAATATGTAAGAATTTTAATTTTTATTAGAACTTAATATCCATTATAATCTAGAATTTGAATTCAATGCCAAGAAGTGAAGAATTCGAAATCCCCTTGTGTTGGAAATCAAAGCTTCCAAAAATACCCCTTCAACTTTTTAACTTATTTAATGTAATCAACTAATTATTATTTATAATTTTATTTTATCAATTTAATGTTATAGACAATTTTATATTAATTAAATTTGAGTAATAATTTAAAAACTTAATAAAATAAATTTATTTAATTAATTAATCTGAAAAATATAGAAATATTAATTTAATAGTCGCTAGACTGTTAGACAACCGTCGTTGCCGCTACTGTCATTGACGTGTACTACTCACTGCCACTGCCATTTTACTCGCTAGCCAATTATCAACATTATTACATCATCGTTGAGATCAAAAACCGGATATATGTTGTTCAAATCCAGTTAAAAATGTTTAGGAACTTTTTAACCTCCATAGATCCTAAAAAAAAAAAATCAAAATTTTCAATTAAATGAGTTGATCCATTATAGAGATTGTCAATCTCTGATCATTTTCATATCATTCACGAGCTTTTATTTGATGATGTGGCAGCTGGTGGTGGTGACTTCATAGGCGATAGCCAGCGGGTCTATTTCTTTTTTGTTTTTTTTTTTAAATGAAATTCCAAAATTATAATATATATTGATTAAGAAATTATTGATATTATATTATGACTTATTTAAAAAATTAAATTAATTATAATTACTTAAATTAATAATAAAATTAAATTATGTTAATAAAATTAAATAAAATTTAATTCCAATAAGCTTGCCCATAAACTACACATGATTGATTCAGTACAACGATTAGGTGTCGCTTATCATTTTGAAAAAGAGATTGAAGATGAATTGGGAAAGGCATCTCATGATCTTGACAGGGATGATCTATACGTTGTTTCTCTTCGTTTTCGACTTTTTAGACAGCAAGGAGTTAAGATTCCATGTGGTATGTAATAGTTTTTCATTTTGTTAATTAAACCATTTATGTTAATTACAAGATTATTGTTAATTATCAAACTAAATTTAAGCATGTACACTAATCGAGACTAGCTCGCCTTTAATTCTTTTGAATATGGTCACCAGATGTGTTTGAGAAGTTCAAAGATGATGAAGGTAAATTCAAAGGAATCATTGATCAACGATATACGAGGCGTGTTGAGTTTGTACGAGGCAGAATACCTAGCAGTTCAGGAGAAGGCATTTTTAGATGAAGCCATTGTTTCACTACCACTCACCTTAAGTCAATAATATCTATGTCTGATCATTCTCATATAAACTCTAATCTTCCTGAACAAATACGTCATTCTGCAAATTCCTCTCCGTAAAGCAGCAGCAAGGTTAGAGGCAAAGGTATTTTTTGGATATCTATTCAGAGAGATGATTTGCATGATGAAACTTTGCTCAAGTTTGCAAGTTAGACTTTAATATATTACAAGCAGCACACCAGAAGGAAGCAAGTATCATGACCAGGTAACTTCAGATATATATTCTTTCAACATGGAAAAGCCTATTATTGGTGTTGTTTTGAAATGGGCGATTGTTACTTTCCCTCAAAAGAGAAATCATATTTTACCAGTTGCCCCCTTGTATAATGAAAGACTCAATGCAAAATAGCTTATAATAGTTAATTAATTATTTATTAACACCCAAACCAAGATCTTTAGTTTGCAGTAAAATTTTTTTGTATTCTAGATTTGTCAACAGTGGTAGTGGTTGTAGTTTTTGTATATTATGTGCTTGTTGCTAATAACAATAATAAAAAAAGTTATAGTGTTTGGAGGATAATGTGTATAATGAAAGAGTAGTGATACAATTATAATTTTTTTTAAGAACGGATGTGATATAAATTCATAGATTCAATGAAAATAAATCACGTAAATTTCTCCCCCTCTCTCTCTCTCTCTCTCTTTTTTAAAAGAAACAAATTTTCCAAATACAATATGGAAGATTTCCAACTTCTCTTTAAAATTTTTAGCTTTTGTCACTTATCCCTAGAGTTTTCATAATTCCCTTGCTACCTCCTTAAAAGATGAAACCAAATTGTGTTCTTGTTGGCATTTCTTATATACTACAGAAGTAACGATTATTATAGTGACAACTTTATAATGTAGCAAAATATCTATCTAATTAGATTTAAAATTGAATTTCAGGTGGTGGAACGATTTAGGCTTCCCTAAAAAGGTGCCTTATGCAAGAGATAGAGTAGTAGAGACATATATTTGGATGTTGCTGGGAGTGTCCTATGAGCCCAATTTGGCATTTGGCAGAATTTTTGCATCAAGTGGCATAATATCCATAATAGACGACATTTGATGCTTACGGTACTTTGAAGAGCTCACACTTTTTGGAAGCAGTCACAAGGTTATAAAACCATATACATCCCTATATAGCAGTTGTTAAATTGCATTATCTGTATTCTATAGGTTACAATAACCTAAATAATGGGGATATCATGAGTGACTATTAGGGTTGCTGCATGTTATACATGATGTAACTTAGCGAGACCCCATGCCTATGTAATAAAAGATTATTATCGTTTCATTATTTCAAGAATTATACAATATCAAATAAGTACAAGGGGTATTGTTCCCCATCATTTTACTACTATAACTAAATAATAGTTTTAATCATAATTTTTTGAATAACCCTTGATTTATTGCGACCGTAAAAGTAGTGAATTGACAAAAATACCTCTAGAAAATTTTGCCCAAAAAAACTCACAATCTATTCTAGAAGAAAAAATAAATAAATATGGAAGTGTTGATTCTGTAAATAAGCTTTAAATGTTTTTTTTAAAGAATAAATTGTGTTTTCTAAGAAAAATATCAGGAGTATTTTTGTTAATGCACCATTTTATAATTCACGATAAATTTAGGGTTATTCATAAAGTCATAGTTAAAACCATTATTCCCTACAATTAAAGGCATGCCAATAATTTTTCTATTATTTGATACCTCTATTTGTGTATTTTGTTGTGAAAGGAAAATTGATATTTTACCAATTAACTAATGGTTTTAACGGAAAAAGTAGTAAAATGATAGGAGATAATACTTCTTATAGTTATTTGATATTTTACAACTCTTAGTAGTGAAACAATAATAATCCTATAATATAATTCTTTGATTGGATATTTAATTCATAATATACTTTTATTAGAAATAAATTAATTGTATCGCTTATATATTTTCTTGAATGTGCAAATATATCGATTATATTTGATTTTTCAGATGGGACATTGGCCTCATAGATACACTGCCAGAATACATGAAATTTATTTTCAAAGGCACTGTTAGATATTTATAGAGAAGCTGAGGAAGAATTGGCAAAGGAAGGAAGTTCGCACGGCATACCATATACAAAACAGATGGTAAGCAATTACTTTATTAATAATCAATTTCATGTTATATGATTTTGCAAGGTGATTATTATTGACTTGGGTTATGTTGCTCAGATGCAAGAATTAATTATATTGTACTTTACTCAAGCCAAGTGGTTGTATAAAGGTTATGTTCAAGCTTCGGTGAATACAAATCAGTTGCATTGAAGTATCGGTTTACGTACGCTAAAGTCGCTTCCTTCGTTGAAATTTTGTAACGTATCTTAAGGCGCGTCACTATAGTACATAATTTCTTTATCTTTATTTAAAGGTAGAGATGTGGGTGAAGCCCAAATCATTTTCTAACACCTAAGCTTCTCCAGATTCAAACTTAGAAATTGTCAGTAAAATAAAGGTTGTTAAAACCATTCGGCCTTTGCGGCTGCATTTCTTTCAACTCTCTTTTAACACATAACAACACATAAACATAACATATATGCCCAGAAAAAACAAAAAAAAAAATTAGCTAACTGATGAATTTTTTGGTTTTTTGGGTTCTCTTACAACCAATTCATATGCATCCGTGATGTAGTTTGAGCAAAAAGAGGACATAATCCATCAGCAGTTGGGTGCTACAAGAATCAACATGGCGTCTCCGAGGAAAGGCAGTTAAGAGTTGTTGTTAGAAGTTGCTGACGGTTGGAAAGATATAAATGAGGAGCTTCTTAGCAACGGACTGTCCGTTACCTACCTTCAGCAGATTCTTTATTTCGCACGTTCAGGCCATTTTATCTACGACGACGGTCATGATCGCTACACCCATTCATTGATGATGAAACGCCAAGTTGCCTTGTTGCTGACGGAACCCCTTGCGAGCTAAAGAAGTAACGTCATGCTATTGATTTTCCATCAGGTATATTTGAGCAGTTGTAATAAATGAAGGTCGTGCTGGCTATTTAGCTTCTTACTCATGCCTAAGCTAGAAAATGTGTAAACCAAATAATATTGTTCCAAATTGTGGTCCTTTTAGTTAAAAAATTAATAATAAAACATTTTTCTTCTAATTTCTTTATTATTTTATAAACATTTTCTTATAATAAATATACAATATAAAATAAAAAAAAGTATAAGAAAAATATCTTACTATTAATTTTTTATTCACATCAAAACAAATATATATGTGTGTGTATATATATATATATATCTTATTTTTAATATTTAAATTTGTTATTTTAATTTCTATTTATGACATTTATTTAATTTATAATAAATATTAATAAAAGTGTATTTGAAAATAAATGTAATATTGTAAAATTATAGTGCCGGCAGGTTATTGGTAGGTCATTTATCCGCTTTCGTTTTGTCAGCATGTTAGCTATGAAAACACTACTAGTGGATATCTTGAACTTCCTGGGCATGGAAACCCTGGATGCAATTTTGATTGAAGTTGGTAAGTTCGTTACCTTCTTCTTCTGCTCGAAAATTGCCGTCATTAGAAAACTCCATGGTAACATGAAAGCTCTTCAGAAAGAACTATGTTGAAAGTAGCAGCAGTGGACAGTCAACAGTTGACCTCAGAGACATGTTGGCATGCCACTAAAGCTACACCTATCTGTAATAACTAATGAGAGAAATGAGCTGGATTTAATGAGGTGGCAAAATGGTTATGTTGAGGAATATCAGCACATGAGCATGGAAGGATGGAGATTCTAGAAGCTCTATATCATTGGTTAATGATAGCTATATTCACGAATCAATTTTTTTGCTTATTTCCAAGTGTTTGACAAAAATATAGCATGCGGGCACCATCCTTCTAGAAGGTGGTCCATTCGAAAGAAGAAACATTCTTTATTTTTTGGTAGACGAAAGAAAAATAGAAAGAAGGAAAAAAAAATAGAAACAGCCGAAAAGAAATATATATATATATAAAATTGATGAATAGTCTTGAAAAGCTTTCTTTATAAATAAAGCTTGAAGAATGAGCAAATTATTAATTTGAGAGAGAGTGATTTAGCATTTTAGAGAGAGGTTTAGAGGCTTGAAATTATAAGCTCTCTTATTATAGTGATTTGAGAGTTTGAGTGTATTGAAGATTTTGGGAGTGAGTTAAAATCTACTGATCGTAATTTCTTTTCTTAGTAAAATATTTTCATACATTTTTAATGCTGTGGACGTGAAATTTGAAAAAGAAATTCGTAATTTACAGTATCGCACTTGTGTGATTTCTTTAACATCTTTGATATTCTCGATTTCACAATTACGTATCTCTACTGATTTAAGTGTTGTCCTTTAGCTAGCTGTCGTTTTTCATAGGTTGTGTAATGTATAAATAAGCCAATGCTTGTAAACTTTTATTCATTCGAGTTATTAATATTAATGGAGTGCCTCTGGTTTATGCTCTGCTTGCATCAATAAGCAATTCTTAATGAATTTAAAGTAACTAGAAGAACTCACAGAAAGGAAAAATGAAATTGAAGAAGATATCAGATTAGCCGAAAGTGAAGGAAAGTGTCCTAATACACGAGTCAGGGGTGTGGCTCAGAAAGGTAGGAGACTGCTGGGAAGTGCAACCTACAGTCAGGGAGGGTGACAGACTTGCTATGAAGGCAGCAGCCTTACCTGCAACTTGTACTCACACTATCAACTTAGTAGAATTGTTGGAAAGAAGAGAAAGAGGTGAGCAACTAGCTCCTTGACATGCACAATTTTCAGAATGTTGTAAGCTTGATATAAAAGTCTCCCGTAAATGCTGTTGAGGAGGATGCAAAGGGCGCCATGTCTCTCTGGTGAAAGCGGCCGAGAAATTTTGCAGCTTGGGGTATCTGAATGATGCTGGAATGAAAGAGTTGCCGTTTGGGGTAGGGAGAGTGGGGAAGACTACCTGGTGAAATCTTGAACAAGTAGTTAGAGACCTCTTCTCTTATGGAATCCTTGAAAATTGTCATCTGAGTTAGAGTCTCAAAGATCTCGATTTGACAGATGTTCAATCTGAATTGCAAAAGAGATTGAGGTTAAATTTGATGCGGAAGAGATTCATTGACAGAAGAGCTAGGAGATTGCATGAAAGATTAATGACGAAGAAAAGGTTCCTCTTTATTCTGGATAATGTTTGGGAGAAACTAGTTTGAACATTGTGGGCATTCCACAAGATGAAGACCAAACTAACTGTGGGATCCTTCAGACAACTCGATCTCTTGATGTGGGTGAAACATGATCACTGATCAGGAAGTCAAGATGAATCTTTTGAATGAAGCAACTTGGAATTTGTTTTGCTGAATATGCGAAATGTCGTCCAGTCCAGAAAAAGTAAATCCAATAGCAAAGGCAATTGCTAGGAAATGTTGTGGTTTCGTTAGCTATTGCAACCGTGGGGAAATCCACTTGAGTAACAAAAGGATGAAAGAGTAGTTGAAGAATGTACTCTACGAATTGCAGCTCTCAGCACCCCAGTTTGAAAGCATCGAGAAGGATGTTTATCAGCCATTAAAGTAGAGTTACTACCCTTGCCAAGTAAGTTTTCTTCGGTGATGCTTTTATATTGTTCTTTATATCCAGAAAACTATTCTATCCTAACATGTGAACTTATTTAATGCTGGATAGCTGATGGAATAATAGATGAAAACCAAACTCTGGAGGAATGTTTCAATAAAGGGATTGTTTTATTGAAAATTGAAGACTCTTGCTTATTAGAACAGGTTAGTGCAGTGAGACTTTGAGGATGCATTACATTTGGTGGTGGCAATCAACCCCTTAACCCGAACCGTGTGATTTTTTGTGGGTAAGGTTGGGTTGATAAAATCATGAGGTTAGGTCGGGTTATTCAAGTCTGAGTTAAAATTTTTAACTTAAAATCCAACTAACCCAAGTCAATTTGTATATATATAAATTTTGATATTTTATATAAAAATTTTAAAAAAATAAATATAAGAAAAGCCTATGAAATGTTGGATTTGTCGCTAAGAATTTTAATATTGTTTTTTTAATTTATCTAATTAATTAATTTATTTTTGTTCACTATTTAATTAGACTATAACTTGATAGATTTTTCAATTTCAATCTAATCAACTTCTTAGCGATTCAACTCATATGTATATAAAAATTATTATATAAATTTTGATATTTCATATAAAAAATAAAAAATAAAAAATAAAAAATATAAATATAAAAACTTTGAAATATTGGATTTGTTCTAAAAATTTTAATATTTATATTTTTTTAGTTTTTTTAATTAATTAATTTATTTTTGTTCATTATTTTATTAGATTATAAAAATGATTTGTTTTTAAAGTGGGCCAAAATCCAGTCAAATCGTCCGTAAAACTGGAGGTTAGTGGGTTGAAAACCAATTAGATTACATGCGGGTTGGGTCCTGTTGAATACTGCGACCGTACCTACTTGAGAGACGTGGCTAAAAGGACATCAAGAAGAGTGGATTTTCTGTCAATCTGGTATTTTACTGTATGAAATGCTGCAAAAGTTTTAGAATTCTTTCATAAAGTTTCATTTTTGAACAACAAGATTACGAGGTTGCCTAGTCAATTGATTGGATGTTCTGAGCTGACTGTGTTGCTCCTCCAAGATAATTCCTTGAAAGAAAATCCCCGAGAACTTTTTTTCGAGAAGTTAGAGCACTTAGAGTTCTGAATCTAAGCAGCACATAGATAAATTTCATGCCTCCTTTGCCTGATCTAGAGAGGAGCTCCGTTCTCTGTTTTGAGAAACTGTTATTCCTAGAAAAGCTACCAGCACTTGGAATCTTCAAAACCTCCAGATTTGCTTGAGTCTCTCTGGCATTCATCTGAGAAATTGCCAAGAGATATAGATAGTCAACAATCTGAAAGAACTTAAACTTGTCTGGTTCCCATCATCTTGAAAGCATTCAAGCTGGAATTTAGGCTATATGGGTTCTCTCGTCTTGGGGCCCCGGACATGTCCTTCAATGGGTATAAATGGAAAGCAAACAGCAATGTCATAAAGGGAAGAGCAGCGCGGGTGCGATACCGTCACTGGAACGACTATCGGATTCTTATAAGGCTGGACAAAGTTGATCACCTTGCCACTTTAGATGTTAACTCGCTAGAAGACTAAGAAGAGTTCAACATATGCATCGGCCCAACGAGCTGCTATTAAAACTATCTACCTAATGAGAAAAGAGTCATTCTTAGAGTGGTTGATCTCTCAGGAAGGGTCTTGAAGGGATTATTGACCAAGTTGCAAGTTCGCTGGACCTAATAATATGCATGGGCAAAGTGTGATATCTGAACTAATTTCAAAAGAATTGCTTGTGGGTCTCCCAATATTTAAAGTCTCTCACCATATCAAGTTGTAATCCCTTTCAACTTTGGTAAGTGAGAGAATATTCAAATATGTTACCAAAGCTAGAGCATTGGAGCTAAAGGCTTTTGAGAAATTTGTAAACATTTTGGAAGAAATGACAGCTCAAAGATGTCGCTTTTTCAGATTAAAAAATCATAAAGTGGTTAATAGTCTGAAACGAGGAACCTCATATCCTTTGCTTTGCTTCAGAGGTCCAAAACCTTAAAGAGATCAGGGTTATGACTCAGAAGGATGAAATGTATCTTTGCAGGAAAATTTTCTTATACAATGCTCACAAAATTAAGAGTCATAGAGCTGAGGGACCTGCAAAACTTGAGGATTATTTGTTCGAGGGAAAATAGCATGGCCAATTTTGGAAAATTGAAGGTTACAACTACTCAGCTGACAAAACTGCCATTCTCAGCCTTCAATGTACTAACTATAAAAGAAATTAGAGGAGGTTTAAAATGGTGGAATAATCTTAGATGGGAAGATGACACAATCAAGTTTAGTCTCCAGCAAATGTTCCACCCATGTACACATGTAACAATGCTGACAAGAACATAGTCAATAGATAAGTAGAAAAATGTCCTGACTCAAATACACAAAATATCATGACTCAAATACATTGCCTATCAACTCCATATTAATTCATTTTTTGGATTGCTGATTGCTGGTGCCTATATCAACGATGCAGCCATTCCACAAACATTTAAAAAAGTTAAGTTTGTTTCAAAATTCTATATAGAAGCATTGAACATTTATCATGTGTAAATCTCCTCGCTAATGAGGGCTTTTCTTGCTGTTTCTGGATAGAAGAACAGAGGACAGATGATGGCGAGAGACAGCGTAACCCTACAAGAAAATTTCAGTACAAGTTACATTGTTGTATCCCTTCTCAGCACAAACTTTAGTGGGGCATCATGTAAATGATACCTGAATCCTATCATGATCCATCATGCAGAATCATTGTTACATGGCAGGGAAACAATTATATTAAAGAACTTTATCTGTGGAAATTATTGCATCCCATTATGGATTGTATATTCACTAAAACATCGACAGTAAAATACGTTAAAATACGGATTTTCTACTATTATTTCCTTTAGTATTATTTGTTGAGGCTACTTGCTCTGCGTTGCTCTGTTTATAACTAAATTTGCTATAACGAATCCCAACTCTCTTAAAGCTGCTTATTTCGTTGGTGATAAGGAAACATCTTATATTTGAAATCTATAACAAAATAAATTTTGCACAGATTACTCAGAGATATGAAGCAACAGTAATATCCTTATGAATCTGAGTTCAAATTTCTTTGGCTTTACTTTACTTTTGCAGTTGCATATCGAATTAGGAGATACAACACCAATTTTACACCCCGACATTTGTATCCAAGTACAATATTGACAACTAAATCTCATTTCTCTTGCGGTACTACCAGGACAAGACAACAAAAAGAACGAAATATTAAAAGTAAAATTCTAGGTGATTGCTTGCTTGGAAAAAATGGTAAAATCCTTTTACAAAAATTTCTGGGTCGACATTTAACGTTGTTAAACAATAAAGTTAGGTTGTATTTGACGTATAAGGAATTGACTTCTAGGATGGCGATATGGCACTGGGAGAAAATATTACACGATATATTATTTACGAAAAATTCAGCGGCAGCCAGGAATGCAAAACTAATTGACTAACGATTAAAGAAATTTACCGATGAGTGCCACATGACATGCCAGCTGAATAAATCCAACATCAATAATTGACCAAAGCAAGGTGATTACGCCAATATTTCTATTGATGCGAGATGCGGTTTACTGCTGCGTCGCTTAATCAGGATCTCTCATACCGACCTGTTCTACCATGACCAGGATGCGTTCTTTTCAAGACCTCTTCTCCCCATGATTCATGCTTTTGAGCACAAGTCGAGGCAGGAGGTGTTTTCGGCGTAAGCGCCAAGCCTTTCGAGTCGAAGCATTATGTTTAAGCTTTCACAGAAAATCGGCTGCTAATCCTTGTGGCTCGTTTCAATCTCGATCAAAGAGCTCTTTTTTTGTCTTAGTTTTAATATAAAAAGTCATAGCACTAGCCGTGGTATCCATTCTTCGCTTTTTTCTATGAAATATATAAGATCAAACCCACAACCCCGTCAGCTACCTCCCCCAACTCCTGGGAAGTGGGCGCTCCGTTATCGTTCATCATATTGTGGTTTGGATGAACTTCGATGCCTTGATTCTCGGGTAGGAGTGCACGTCGTCTGCCAACCGTCCTTGATCAGGTCTCTTCACTCGACCTCTGGAGAATAATGGTTTATGCTCACCAGTGAAAGTAGAAATGGCTCCGTTAATGGCCCGTGGATGACACGTTCATGTAGCAGCGAGGGAATATTTCTGCTCTATTTCCTACTACAGGACTTTTACGGAATATACTGTTAGCGGCGAAATCACGCTTTCTACCGGTGTCACTCTCATCGTGGCCGGTCTTGTCAGAGATATATCTAAAAAAACGCCGATCCCAGGTTTTGGTTTTTGGGTAACGTGGTGAAGCCCGGTAATTAGAAACTCAATAGTTACAGCTCATGGCAGAGATAGGAAGAGGCTTTGAGGAGTTAAATGTCACATTAAATTGCCGGGTGAGGTGATATGAGAATCTATCCCTGTTTGAATTTCAATTAGGTGGTACATATGGACCATGGAATTCGTGCCCGCCCTTAAATCTTGACGCTGAGGTTTATTCCTCGTTAAGGAATCAAAACCCGTAAAGAAACTAAATCGTCTTTTATCCACTCTTCTCCTTCTCAAACAAATTGGATCATTCATCTCTCTCGGCGTAAAAACTCGTTCCTGTCTTTTTGTTAGTGAGGCTCTGATCTCTTGGTATTATTTCTATTTCCCCTCGATGCTTGAATGAATTTATAGAAATTTCTTTCTCTGTCTTGTTTTGGGTAGTGTTTGGTGATATTCTTTTGTGGTCATAGTTTAGGAAGTATCAAAAGGCAAAGAAGTGGTGAGATTGATGATAGCGGAGTTAAAACCTTGCGCAAATGCTGTGATCCTTTGACCACAGATCCCTTACGACCATTAGATCCTAGTGTTGGGACTAGTATTGGGGCGTCTCCCCAATACCTCCTCGACACCACCAGCCATGGCCGTGAGAGATCTTTTTAGTTTCAGAAGACACCTTAGTGAGGACAGGGAAGATACTGATGGAAATCTCCTCCACAGAACATCATGACAGAACAGGAAGAGAGTAAAATAGAAGGTAGAGACTCTGTGAACATTCTGTTTATTGACTTAAATTCACGATGTCGACCCACGATGAGCGAAGCTCGATAACCTAAAACTAGGTGTGACGTTTTCATTGATATACCTCTTGGATCAGGAAAAAAAAATGTCACCACGACTACACAGGGATCATTTTTGTTACAAAGTTTAAGCTTGGGACCTTTATTTAAGTTTGAACCTACGTTTCCAGAATGAAACGTCCTTTTTAAATTAATGGGAATTTGTGGTCGATGAAGAACTTCGCCAAGTATGCCGTGACTAGCCAAAGTGTGATACCCAATAGCGGCTGAAGTCGAGCGAAGTTCACGTCGTGTGGGCGGATGAGGTTGGAAGGATTACATATCCACGTGAGATGTCTTAGTCATTGAAGTCACCTTTAGTAAAGTTTGATCGGTTCGTGAACCACGATAAGTTGGTCGATGTTTTGTTGATTCAGTATGGAGGAGATAGGAGCCATGAACTGGGGATTACATTGTGCCTCGCTTGAAGGTTGGAGGAGGAAAGTTGGTTCCCTCTTGGCGTTGTGACACCATATCTACAATTAGTAGCCTCGGCGTAAAAAGTATGATCTTTGGATTTTGTGGTGGTGATGAAGGAGTCGCTACCGGATGATCCTTGGTGGAGTCGCTACGAGGATGAGCAAGCGGTACTTTCTAACCGTTATCTAACTCTCAGAAATGCAAGAATTGAATGAGGTAGTTGGGTGGTGCGAGGGGCAATTGCGGCTATTACTCCAGCTTATTGAAAAGTTTTATCCCTTGATACTTTCGAGTGGGTAGAGACAGAACACATGGGGAGGGCGATAAACTTGGAATGAGATGATCCGAGAAAAATGATGGTGGATCGAGGCTTAAAAAAGAAGCGAAGCGGGGGAGTTGGTGCAATGCCTCGACTTAAATGAGATGTTTGCTGAACACATGAAGGCATTACGAGAAATTGACCTTGAGTCGCGTGTCGTAGAGAGTACGGCAATAAAGAAGATTCTTCGAGCGATGAGCAGAAAAGAGATGCTTAGTCGAAGGGAGAGGTATGAGGCTATAAATGGCCGAGTGGGCTGTTGAAAGGATTCGTCGGAAGTTAACTACCACAATTGGATGTCGAATGTGGTTTTGATGAAAAGGCTAATGTAGAGTGGAGGATGTGTGTAAGATTTATGAGCCTCGATAAAAGTGTGAAAGATCATTTCACTTATCAGTCGGCCCCAGGCCCCGGTTGACTCGTTAATCCGGACATGGCTGCTTTCGAACTTCATGGATGCATTTTTGGGATAAAACGAAATCCCAATATTGACGGGATGAGGAGAGCTTTACGACATTTATGCAACTTTGAGGGTTTGTTACTAACTACCAGGGGTGCATTCACGTTTAGATGTAAAAATCACGAGGGTCATGTCTTAGGAAGTTGGTGAACAAAATCTTTAATGGTGATTGAGAGATTGAAAATGAGCCATAAGATTAACAGTTGATTTTCTGAAAGCGAAACTTCGTTCGACTTGAGCGTCGGTTTATCAGGAAAAACACGTGATGCTCGACTTATTCTGTTATCGCGAGAATCTGTGGAAGAAATTCTTTATGTGGGGATCACAGTGGGTGGTAGAACTAGTTGAGGAGAGATCACGGTGGCGGACAAGCGAAAAGCGAACCTAGTAACATTTTGTGGCCGTTTGTGAGGAGGCGATAAAAAACTGTGATAGAGAAGAAGAAATGAAGTGAGGAAACAATGGATCACGAGGAGAGAATCTTGCTTGAGGAGGTGACTTGAGGAGGCTTAGAGTCAATGCGTGGAAATAGCCAATGAAGCTCGAGAAAAAGCCATGTATGAGCGGATGGAGCGGATGGAGAAAGCAGATGGAGACCACGACAGCCCGTACTTTTGGCGAGGAATGAAAGAATGGGAGTTCATGAGGAAGGGGTGAGGTAGGCGAGGAATGACAGCAGGGCACGATAAGCAGTGAAGTTGAATCGCTGAAGGTGGTGAGGCCTTTCGTTTGAAGCAGCGGGAAGGTGATCTGAGGTACGCCGCTTTGACAGCGATGGCAGAATGGCGAATCACGGAGGAAGAAGAACTCCGTAACCTGCGTGATGTTAATGAAGCGAGCCCAGGATTTAAGCGTGTATGACCGCAGTGCGTCTTTGTCTGGTGGAAGAAAGAAGTGGCCAGTACGCGCGGATAATAGACGTACAAGGACAAAGTAAACCTGCCGAGTTAGAGATGTCTTGGAACGAATCATTTCTCGGCGAAGTATGGTGATCATTAGAGGATTTTTCGTCTGGAAACACCCCAAGATATTCGGAATGAACCATCCGTTGGTGCATGAAGATCTTCTTGACATCTTGTGGTGTGAAGTTAACTTGGCTTCGAATCGGGGTTTACATTTATCTGAAGAAACCTGGCAATTAGTCCTGCAAAACTACCTACGCGGGGCGTTAAATCCTTCGGCGGATGTGCGAGAATTTCTGAAGCGATTTAAATGACGATAGCGCGAATAACGTGATGGAGTTGAAACATGAAGCGAAGGAGGAAACCCTTGAGGTCGTGAAGGTTGTCCTTAGCATTCGATTTGAATTGCACCCAATCATCACCAAGATAATAAGGAATTGAAAGAAAGGGTGAAGATGGAAAGGCGTGAATGCAATTTGAGGCAGAAATTTATTTAGTATATTGACGACTTTTTACGAAGCGGATTAAAGGACGTAGAGATTGAAGGAAAATCGTAGCAAAAATTAAAAGGCAGAGACCCATTTAGAAGGGTTGAGAATGAAGAAGAACTTTTACGAAGTGGGCGATCGAGAGGACCGCGTACCTTCGTGCGATCTGGTGGTCGAAACAACACCAACTGTGAGCCGCGCAATATCAGTAGCGGCGAGCGCCTCTCTTCGTTCTGACCGAAGTTCTTGGAAGATTGCGCAGGTAGAAAAGAAGCAGAATCGGATTAACCTTAGCAATACGTAACTAC
>JAUJEN010000240.1:120000-219727 GCA_030448925.1 Citrus cavaleriei | reverse complement strand
ATCATTGTACTTCGTTTGGTTACGTATTACTAAAGGTTAATCGATTCTGCTTCTTTCTACCTGCAGCACCTAAAAAATAAAAATGACAAAGTGTGATGATCACCGGATGAAGTTGCCACCACTTGACCATCACTTCTCATATAACATAAATAATAATAATAATAAAATAAATAATAATAATAAAATAATAAAGAGTTACAAGAGCATTCGTTGCCTATAAAAGGAAATTTGGTGCAAGGCGAAAAAATGCCGGTAGAGAAGTGATGGGGAGCGATGGGCAGAAGAAACGAAGATGAGGAATTATATCTTTTTTGATAAATTCTTATTTCAAAAACTTTATCAAATAAAAAAGAGTGTTTTGTTTTTTAATATGAATGGCTAATTTTATCAGTAACCACTTCGTTCGGTTACGTATTGCTAAGGTTAATCGATTCTGCTTCTTTCCTATGCAGCACCTCTCAAGTAGTTTTAAGTTTATTTTATTAACACAATTATTTTTTGTGTATTATTAATCTATAGGTCTCTTGGATCTGTATGGTATTTTAGCGTAGCTCGGCAATTAATCTGATCAGTGCTTCGTTCAATTACATATTTTAAGGTTATTAATTTATCCTTCTTTTATATAGCACCTAGTTGAGAATTAAATGATATAATAATTAAGGTAAAAGTGAGGTAAAATATAAAAATGAAAGTATTAAAATTATAGTTTGAATATTGAAGTGGATCTCATGCTTAGCGTATTTTAAATTGATTCGCTTATTAATTTTTTCCGCATAATTAATTTTCTTTATTTTAAATTAATTTCTTTAGATTTTAAAATCTTATGGTTAGGCCACGAACTTTACAAGGTTATATTATGTCAAACTGTTTCATATCTTGAGTAATACTTGCCCAAATGAGTCGTGTCAATTTACATTAAAATAATTTTTCTTACCTTTTTTTACATTAATTTGTTTTTAAATTAGGACCATTAATCAATTTTTTTAATCTTTATTAGGGCTTTGCTTTGATTATGTAAAGCACTTGTCATTATTGCTCTGCAATTCCTCAAAATCAATATTAGTCTGTATTCTTTGAATTGACAGAAAATACATATGTAAATAAAAGAAGTAAATACTGATCTAACCTTATATTTTGATTTAAGTATCTATTTAATTATTATATTTTTAAAAGTATCTCAAGACACCTCTATTTTTAAATATATTTATACTTTCTTTTTATTTTTCTTGATTTTTATACTAATATCCTTACTACTTCATGACATTAATTAATTTTATGCATTGAAAAGTTAATTAAGCATATTAATAAATAATTCTTTATTAACAATTAACCAATAAATTTAATAAAAAAAGATATTTTTTATGCCCTTACAGTAATTTTACTAATATTTATTTATAAATAAAGTAATACCAGTCAACTTTAAGTAATGTTTGACACCCTTACAACAATCTTACTAATGATTTATTTATATAAAAAATTAATTTACAAAATTAATCCAAACAAACTAATAACAAAAAAAGTTCACACTAATTTTTATTTTACTTTTAACATTGATTCGATAAAATAATATTATGAGATATTATTGGAAAAGCAAAAGAAAAAAAGATAAAGATTAAGTGTCTTAAGGTATTTTTTTTAAAATATACCTGAATTAAATAATTACTTAATTCAAATATTGAAAGTAAGGTGGCATCTGCTTTTTTATTTAAAATCTGAATAGATCTGAATTGTTTTGAAATCTGAATAGGTAAATACGAATCAAATAACGTATTTTATTTTTAAATGAATCTAGAAAATAAAGTATTAAGTTGTTTGTTTTTTATTTTTAAAGCGCAAAAAGCATTATCTTTTACGTTATATCCTTTATTAAATTTGAATGTCGAATAATATATGTATATATGTGTGTGTGTGTGTATAATATTATAAAAACAAATTATATATTACATTAAAAACATAAGAATAATATCTTTAATTATCGATAAGTTCAAGAACTTGATGAGAGAAGCTAAATAAAGATGAAATTATTAGTGGGTAAAACGTGTATGATGAGTTTTGGGATAGGCACGAAAAATAAATAATAAAGTAGGGATATTTTTGGTATTAAAAATTAACTTGCTGATTTAGATTTCTCTACTTAGTAAAAACCAAAGAAATTCGTTTATTTTATTAAGTCAAATTATGAAAAAATTCATTCATATAAGCAATCTTAAAGTAAACTTTAATTAGGTTAAAGTTCGTCGCTTTAAATCGTTAAATTAAAAATAAACACCTCTAACTTTTACCCAAAAAAAAAGTTTAGAATTTTAGTATCTATTGGCTTTTTATAATTGTGTTGGGAACTCAGCCGTTCATTGTATAAAATTCGTGGCTTTATGAAAGAACAGCGGAAGATCTGTGATGAGGTATGAATTGGCACAAGAAACACGTGAAAGAGACACCATAAAAGTGGAGATGGATCATTCAATTTGGGTGTATAACAAAAATCTTTAATAACCAAATTTGGGAATTGGGACATGAATATGATAATTGAAAAAGGTGAAAGCAATGTGCATGGATGAGCATTTGAATTAGGAGACATACACGTGATTCATTACCCTTATTTTTGTAATTGTCATCTTTGTCAACTTGTCACTTTTCTCCCTCTTGCACGCAAATCTTTCGCAGGGCACCTTGCTAAATGACACTTTATTTTTCTCCTCTCTCTCTCCTCTAAATCATGGAGCAAATAACTTCTTTACAATCATTACACATAATTGGTCAAATTTTTCCGTAAAAATCTTAAGTTATTCGATTTCCCCCCCTTTTTTTTGGGTAAACCACAATAGCCATTTTATTTGTTAATTTAAATATATAACGTAACGTAATTAAAGTTTGAAAAGCTGTAATGAATAATTTATGTGTAACAAAAAAATTTGAAGCATGTGTGTAATCTACAACATTTGTTTGATAAATCGATCCAACAATTAATTATATTTTACTAAAGTAAGATTGACAGTGTGAGACTGCATGTTAAGGTACGATGTGATATTATTTCTCAAGTTATGTTTATTTAAAAAAATAAATAATATTTTAAATTTAGATGTTTAAATTTGAAAATTAATTTAAATATTTTAATTTTCCTACAATAATAATAATTATTTGCTTTCTTAGGGTTTTGAAACCCATGCCAAACTATGAAACTATTAATAATAATATTATCAAACATGCTTGAAAACTCTAACACGTGTTACCTTTTTTATTTTGTTTTTTTTAACAAAAAAGTATGCCTTTTATTAAAGACTAATAATGATTAACAATATAATGTCACAAAGGCATAAATACATAATATAATGCCACACTGGCAATATACATGATAATGAAGCTTAAGTATAATATGTAAGATAAGATTTATGACTCAAGTTTAAGTTAGGACAACTCTTATATACTTACATATAATTATAAATCGAAAGGAAAAAAGAATATCACCTGCAAAATTATTTAAAACCATGAGAATTTTATGAACTGCCAGCAACCTCAATTAATGCACATTAATCCTCTTTTCAATTGGAGAAAAGAAAATAATAATATAAAACTAACAAAATACACCCTAAAACTTGTTTGATCTGAAAAGACATACACAGAATAACGGATTCTCTTTGGTAGCTTTTAATAATAAACGTGGGTGTGATTAGGGATGGCGATGGCGTTGGCCATGACCAGGTTGTCGTTCTCAAGCGGCCGTATGAAATTAAATTATCATGCATGTTACGGGGTTTTAATTTTAAAAAGCACGCCGCGTGACGGGTTTATGATCTAAAACCCATGATGGTATCCGTGGATTTTTTGCGGGTTTCGTATTTAAAATAAAAAATATTTAATATATAAATTTATAATAATAACCTCAAATTCATATAGCATACTCCAATTTTATATTTAAAACGATGTCGATGAAAATTAAAATTTCCACGTCAATTCAATCTGAAATTCTACCGATTTTAAGTATCATTCTGAATCTGTTTAAAACACCTAATATCTCAAAAATAATAATTCGTTTAAGTATTATCGTTTAAAAAAGAGGTCAAGAGAGAAGATATTATTCGTTCATTCAGCAGCCAGCGATATATAATAATAATTAAGATTAATGTTTTCGAATCTAATTGAGGAAATCGCTTTTAGTTTTGGGTTATGAGCTTTAGAATAAGAGATGGTACATCTGGCATGTCTATGACTTTGGTCTTTTACATTTGGTAATTTGATTAATGACATTATTTTCTTATATATTTTTATATTTAAATTAAATTAAAATATTTGAAAAAAAATATTCTTGAGTTTGGTGGATATCAGTCCGAATTTGGATATAGGATATCTAAAGCCACGCATTGTATGCGGGTTTAATTATATATAAACCCATACATAGCCGGGTGAAATTACATAGCCCGACGGATAATGGAGTTTTAGGCGGGTTTGGCGGGTTTCTTGGTCTGATTCAATGGTCGCAAATTGTGATTTGGTTATTAGTAACTTTTGACAAATGATAAACTAATAATCTTGGTATTGTATGCTGTTTTTAGGAGATAAAATTCGAAACAGTAATGATATCTCTCCCTCTTTTCTTTTCTTTAAATATATATATCTCTCATTTAATAAAGCCATAGAACTCAATTAAAAAAAACTCCTTATTGTGCTCGACATAGTATAAAATTAAAGTTCATATTTCTCTTATTTCTAATTTTAGTTCTTCCTTTATCAAACGATGGGTTCCCTCGCCGTATTGTTATTGTGTTTTAACTTTACGTTCCACAAGATTTGACCTCAATGTGTATGGCATTGGGTGGATTTTCATCCATTTGGAAAAAAAATAAATAAAAAGGAAAAATCTAGTTGTATTTGAATGAATAATTAAAGGAATTGGGGCTATTTGCACTCTAAATATTTCTTTGAACACTTTATTACTTTACACACTCATGCCAAATTATAAAGATTAAGTTTTACTTTGTACACTCTTTAAAATTTCAAAAATATCCTTACTTAAACTATTTAAATTATTTAACTTTATTTACTTAAAACACTAATAAAACTATTCAGCACACCAATTTTAAGAGATTTAACATGTACTTACAACAATATAATTAAGCAAGTTGTAAAAAAAAATTAATATAAAATTAGTTATTAATTTTTTAGTTATTTATGTTCAATATTGAATTTCACACCCAAAATAACTTGCAATGAGAATATAATAAAAAGAATTATATTCCATAGATACTACTCAAAAAAAGAAAGAAGTCATAAAGATGAAGGAGATGAGAAGAAGGGCGAAATAGAAAAAGAAGAGGAAGACGTAGAGATGAAGAATATGAGAAGAATGGTGAAAGTCAAAAGAAAGTTCATTCATAGTACTTTTTTATTTTATTTTTAAAAACAATATATCACACATCTTGTGTAATTAAATTTTTAATATTGATTTCCTTATTATTCATCTAAATGTTAAATTTAGATATTGAAAATAAAGTTTTAGGATTTAAAGTATGATAATTAAAAATGAATAATGAGTGTGTTATATGTATGTTTCAAAACAATTATATAATATTAACTTATAAAAATTGTCCTTAATAGTAATTCATAGTATAGGTATTTTTGTAATATATATTTTATTAAAATTAGAGTGTCCAAAATAATTTTTTGAGTGCAAATAGCCACCATAATTAAATAATACTTTTAACTTTACATGGCGCAGATTTTTTGAATTTTTTAGGAAGCCATTTCATTATAAACCAAGACTATTTATTGATCCACATTAAATAAACAGATGTGTAATGAGTTGTTACGTGTCACAATAATTTTATCTTTTCTAAAGCAGAGTTGCAAGCGTATTCCTTGTTTGGTGTATATGTTTGATCAGTTTTATTGATTGTTTCAAATAATCCTCAATACGGCAATTTTATAAATCAAATTAGTTAAGAAAAAGAGTAGTTGGAGTGGAATAAGAATAATGATGGATTAAACTTTCCATTTTTTAATGATACATTTGAATTAAGGGCATGGATTTCGGAAGATTTAAATTCCAAATTTAATTACTCTTTCCGAGTAAAATGAGCTTGAAACTCATATTTTACAAAGATCCAAGTTTCAAATTAATGCTTATTGAAGGTTAAAAAAAACTTCAATTATCCGGACTCATGTAATTAAAGGAAAATTAGGTATACCTCTTCAATCAACTAGCTTGAATATCAGTCTTCTGTTCTTAAGAATCTTTAAATTGAACAAGCATCTATCTACAAAAGTCACTCCAATATTTTTGTCAGTTTTTGTGTTTAGAGAACTGTGCATTTGGATTCTTAATTAGTTTCTCTTGACTTGAATTAGATACAGCTAAAAGATACTTTTTTTAATCCTTTTTGCTTTTATTTATACAGTCCATTTATTTGTTTAATTTTATATCATCAAATCAAATAACTGTTTGTTTTCTGTATCTAAATCTCTGCACTTAATAATCATTATCAATTCAGGAGGACTTATGATGATTTTTCCGTACGTTTCTCTTTCTTTCCCTTGTTTATTGTTGGCTCTTTTTATTGTTCCTTACTGTCGCTGTTGTTTCTAGGTATCTTTCAGCGAAGAAATCTTTTCTAAATTAAAACCAATGCGGTCCGGGCAATGCATGTAAAAGTAAATTGTAATGGCTTTTGTCTGGGGTTGGGATTTCTTGAGGACGCAGATGCTTAAATGCTGTCGAGAGATTAGACTAGATCAACCGCCTCGATAATATTCTTGATGAGGATGGCTATGCTTAGTTCGAGATCCCTGTCCAACATGTCTTCTCACAATCATTTTGATTTAGAATGGTTTGCCATTTCCTCTGTAGGCATACTTTTCGATCCTAATAACGACGGCAATGTTTATAGGGATGACTTAGGATGATCTAGATATCACTTTAAAAGATCTAGTGTACCTGCAATTACAATAGAAATTCATATTTCTACTCAGGTAATTCGATAGTCAAGAAACGAAGAAGATCGACAAAACCGCTCAATATCTTGACGATCCTCAGAAGCAAGTTATCCGGAAGTGTAAAATTAGAGTGTTATAGATTATTCTAAAGAAGAAAAAAGATCAAGATGATTTGGGTATGTCTTTGATCCGGAATCAAGGTTAAAGAGGAGAGGATCTAAGGCTATGAAGGTTAGAGATTTGGATAATCCTCCCAAAAGATTTAGTTATGGGGAAGCACATTTTTGGTGATCCGAGAGGTATTTATCTCATTTGAACTTCACGTCCTTCTATTTGTTATAAAATTAATTCTCTCTCTCTCTTTCTCTCTTTCAATTATAGCCCCCTTTGGTATTAAGGTTGAAATTTAATAAACTGCTTATTTTATAATTTTTGACAAAAATAGTGTTTGGTAAATTTTTTAAAAATAATTTATTTCATAATTTTTTCCATTTTGTTAACAACTTTTAAAAGGAGATAGCAAGTTGCTTTTCATAAGTAGCTTATTCAATAAGGAACAACACTTTTTTTAAATTCTTATTATAACCCTAGTATTTTAATTAAAAATACAATTATATCTTACTTTCTATAAATCCTAATATATAAATAATTAGATATTATATCATATTACACTTGCTAATTTAGTTATAAGCCATCTCTCTAGTTTTTATCAAATAAGTTCATATTATAGTTTCATAACTATGACTTTTAAAGTTCAATCTATATATATGTATATATATATTTTTTATATCCATGTGTTTTATGAGAATGCTATGCATTTAAAATTTTGAGTATTAATATGTTATTGCCCATTGATTTGCATTGTGTACCATATTCGCAAAGATAAAATTTTTGTTAATTAAAAGTTTCAAATCCATTGGCAATTTATTCAAAAGAAAAATCCGTCGTATTCTTCTTGTTTATGCAAAAGTTGGAATATAGGGACTTCTTTTTTGCATTTCAATTTTGAATATATTTTCTATAGTCATTGCAAATCAATAGTTTAGTCTTTGAGTGTCAGTTGCATTTATAAGCATCAAGATTCTCACTTTTTGTTCTTGTTTTTGAATCATTTGAACCATTAATTCATTGGTATTAATTCAGGTTTTATATCTATTGTCATAATTTAAGTTTGTATTTTATACACAAATCTAGACCTATTTATCATATAATCACAAAATTTCTAACTTTAATATATTGTTATATTTCACCATAGCCATGTTTGTGTAAATGTTGCTTTTGATTGTGATATGATGATTTATAATATAATTGCTTGACTTCTTCAGTTCTTGATATCCGTTATTGATTGTTTGCCATGACTATCATGAATGAGTTTTGGATTTCACATATTATTATTATTGTCATGACCCAACCCAGATCTGGTAAGATATTGTCATTTTTACGGATTGTTTGCAGGCATGCTTTAATCGTCTTTAAAATTAAGGTGTGGATCACTCCTTATAAACCCAGCATCTCTCCCGTGCTTTGCCGATATGGGATTCGTCTAGGGTGTTACATACACCCCTCTTAGGGGATTCACCGGCGAGGTTTGCCCTTCGAGAGGACCATGAGCCGCTCGATCTAATAATGTCATGACCGACAGGCGCAGCAAGATATTGTCCGCTTTGGGCGTATAACAAAGGCCATGCCGGATTGTTTAGGTAGCCCAAGCGTCTTGCCAATTAAGGTGTGATCATCCTCATCAAACCATCTCTCCGTGCTTTTAGATAGGATTCGCTGAGTGTTACACCCCCTTGAGGGACTCGGCGTCTCGGCGGTTTGCCCTTATGCGAAGAGGACCTTGGGCCGTATTCCTGATATCGTGACCCGGATCGGCGAGAATGTTGTCCGCTTTGGGCCTTAACAAAGGCCGCATTTGTTTGAAGCGCCCACCCCACGCGTCTTGCCAATTGGTGTGAATCACCGCCATCTCTCCGATTGCTTTGCGATGTGGGATGCGCTGGGTAAATTAAATACACCCCCAGGGACTCGGCGTCCTGTTGAGGTTTGCCCACCATCGCTCGAGAGGACCGCAGCCAGCTTTCTGATATGTCATGACCGGCAGACACGGCAAGATATTGTCCGCTTTGGGCCTTAATATATATAACCTGGCGAATCCACGTCGACAAAGCCGCGAGAAAGATGATGGGTTTATAAGGTGATCGCGCAATTGGCAAAACAGCGTTTTTGGGGTGTGTGGGCGAACAAATCCGTCTTGCGTGTTAAGGTTCATGAACGATATCTTGCTAGGTGGGTTGGGTCATGCTTCTTTGAATTTCTTTGCTCGAGCTCTTGTGATGGGTCCAATAAGAACTTGAATAGGATCTAAATATACCTCATCCCACGTGCTTGTGATAGTTTTGTCCTCAATCTCATCATTGTTAGCTGTGTGAATATGTGAAGTTTTGAGATAGATTATATAGCAGATTCGAGCATGCAATTGTCTATATAAATATATCATTAGAAAAAATTAATTTGTAAAGTTTTTTAGTTAACAAATAAAATTCAGCTTTAGCTTTCTCTCATTCTTCCTCATTTTCCTTCACTTTCTCATTCAAAAAAAGACCTTCAGTACATTTTCAACATGGCGTCGTAGCTAACTACTAATCAAAATTAAAATACCAACTTCTACAACTTCGTAACACCAATAAAACTTGATCAAAATAACTTCATTTTCTAGAGAACTAAAGTTCTCACATTGATCAAAAGCAATAGATTGGAAGGCTTTATCAATGGAGAAAACAAGTGTCTAGGTCAATATCTCTATCAAAATGCAGATGTTGTTGGCTCTTCAAATAATGGATTTGGATCAAGAATTGATAATCTTTCATTCTCAGTATGGATAAGAATATATCACTCTTACCCCAATTTGGATGATGTCCTCGATTCCAGTGATGTCTTCTTTTTAGGTCATTCATTGTGTTTCTGTGGGATTCATTAACAAGTATGTTTGTTTCTCAAACTCAAGCTCGTATTATGCCTATCAAAATGTAAATATAGATTGCTAAAAAAGGTTCAGTGACTATGAGTGCCTACTTTGCTAAGGTGAAAAAGTGGCAGATACACTTGTTATTACTGGAAAACCTATTGAGCGTGTTGATCTTTATACAAATATATTGATAGGATTAGAATCTCAAGAATATGAGTCACTTATTATAAGTTCGTTAGCTAGAGGTGAAAGTATGGATTTAAACGACTTGTATGCTTTATTATTGAGTCATAAGATGAGGATTGAACAAAAGAAGTGTAAGTTTAATTCTAATGTTGTGCATAATCTAGCTGTCAATTTTGCTCAGAAAAATCAAGGTTAAATACAGAATGATTTTGGTAACGAGCGGTTTTAATAGAGACATGTCAAAGTTAGGACAAACTAGTAATATGAAACAATTTTGACTCGATTGTGTGTCGATCGAGCCAAACAAAACTTTTTGCCCACAAGCTAGAATATTATTGTATATCGGCGGGAAACCAGTGATATATATTTTGATGGTCATCCCGAATGGGGCTAGATCAGTTTGCACTACTGGTATAACAAGCCACGTACAATTATTTTCTATCTTTGAGCATAATGCTTTTCATCAAAATGAAGTGGTAAATATGAGATCTATTCGTCTTAAATAGGAAAATAAAGGAAAATCTGAAACAAAATGGCATCTTAATGACGGTTGGATAATCTTGCTCTGTTACTCTTTCTTGACCGCTTAGAAATCTTGTTATAAACACCTAGCTTCAAAATAGAAAACCTTGTTGAATATTGTATGTCAGTCATTAATTAGTGAATCTTTCACCTTGCATCGACCCATATAAGTTATCGGCGATCAAATTCATAACGAAGTATTAGAACCTAATTTGACGGAAGACACTGCTCGAAAAGAGTATATCTAGTCATCACAATTTGGATCGGTGTGCTCTTCAACCATCACGAGCAATAATCACCGAAATTCCACGGCGGTTACCGGTGGAAAGAAAAATGATACACCTCGTCTTGGAGAGTTCGTTTGGTCTTACTCTTCGGGAGAAAAGGCTTACACGGCGGACTAGCTTTGCTAGATAGGTCGAATACCGGCGATCATAGAATAGTCACGACCACTCTCACGTATAGGAAGTGTTCTTTTTGACCATACCCAATTTTAACCTCTCGTTTGATGATCGAACCTACTACTGAAGGTTCGGATCCAGATTCAAGGAGGCTGAATAAACAATCTCTTAAAGATGGCAACCTTGAATCATTAGTTGGTATCTTTAGTGTTGTGCAAATTTTATTGAACTCGCAAGTGCACGAATCTATTGTAGAATAGATCAATGGTGACGAGTGTCAATCCCACGAGGAGGTGGATTTTAATTATATGTAGAATTAATTTTGTATGAGGTGGTTGGATTTGCGGTGAAAATGAGTTGGATTATCCTAAAATTGGAATTAAAATGGCGAGAATAATTTGAAGAGAATTCTATTGAAATAGCGTCTTAAGTATCTGGATCCGTGTCAGCGTAGGCTAAATATTTTTATTAATGCCAATTATATCATGAGGGGAATCACACCTGTGAACCTTCTAATCAATATGGTGCTAAGAACATATGCGAATAATAATAACCTTGTACTTGGGAAGGTGAAACAGGGCCAATTATCTGAACAAGATTATTATTATTGTCGACGAATCAAACATCCAAAAATTAGAGGAAGAAAATAAATTTACGAATAAAATGACACGTGTTGAGACTTGGCTTTCCTGACTTGAAAAGAAAATTAGCTACTCATAATGGTGAACTAGGGCAAAATGGGAATTTATTAAAATACGTAGCAAAATACAAGATGGAAGAATTACGAAAATGGAGCCCAAAAATGGATTGAGATGCCAAATTAGGGAGGCCCTTTTTATGAATCGTTGCATAAATCATGGTGAATTAAAAAGCAGTTTGGGCCTTTCGAGTTCGCCATGCGTCATCGAGTCAACGATGCATGGTTTGAATAGTGACGCAGTTTGAGCTTGAATAATGTAGCGGTTTGGTTGAAAATAATTACGTGTATATGCATATAATGTAGCGTAATTTTGGTAACGTCTTATACGTCGGCGTCAACGGTCATAAAATTTTAGTCAGCGGGATCGTGTCCTCTTGATCAATCTGGCATTCGGTCGATGTCGCGTCATGATCCGTCTATATATAGCGTGAACAATATGATCTACATGTGAAGCAATCTGCCAATTTCAGCTTTTAATCTTTCTCACCAAGGTTTCGGCCGTCACGAGTTAAGTGATATACATTTTGTTAAATCGATCTCTAGTTCATTGTGAAATAACCATAATGCCCTAAAATATATAAAATACTTAAATTAAAATAAAGCACCGTAATTAAATCACAAGAAAATCATAAAAGTAAAGGGTGTTAGTAAAACTTGAAATGTAAAATGACGATTTTACTTTATAAATATACGTTTTACTCGATATACTCAAAACCATGCCCTTGATCTCCCCTCTCAAACCCATGCACTAATGATCCTTGCAGATCCTCGGAAAGCATCCGCTTCATGAGTTCAAATCGAAGATAAATACAAAAAGCTTAGCTTACCTCTAGAATAGCTTTCGATTATGAAAATTCCATGAAACTCACAATTTGGTCTACAAACAAAGGCTCGTTTTGAAAAAAAAGCGAGATGGGCTGTAAAATTGACTTTTCAATCACCATCCACTTCGGACTCCTATTGTTTCTCTTCTCTACGAAAAATTAACGAAACTCCTTTTACTCTTATGATCGCGTGCGTATCTACAGCGAAAATCTTCCCGTCCATGGATTTGCCTAAAAATGGCTATCCGTCTACTGGACAAAATCAATGGTCATTTTTATGGGATTTTCAGGTTCTATATGTGATCGAGGTTGTCCTTACCTAAAGCGAAGATGGCGATGATGATTTCAATAGGCATCACAGGCGGTAAAAAGAAGAGTCATGGATCCGTATCACGAAAAACCTACGCCTCCAGGGCGATCGAAGACGGAAATGCCTTTACTTTATAGGGCTTAAAAGGCATACAAAAGAGTATAAAGCAAAGATGATCATGCGGATAAGAGACAATTTGCTCTTATGCATATCTATCGACCTTGCATGATGTTCTCGTGACTCTTTCTGATTCCTCCTCAGAAAAACAAATTGATCGGACGGACAAAGTCACCACCAAGCCTTTTGTCCACTCTCTTTATTACACCGAATGGCGACGAAGAAAAAGCCTTTGAAAATACTAGCAAACTCAAAATGCGGGGCTAGAACTCGAACTTTCAGATCTCTTGGCAGAAAATTGAAAAAGTGGCATTTGTCAGCGAGGCAGAACCAAAGTGAACAAGATCACATCTTGGCTTGAGCAGATGTATCTTAACATAAAATCGAGTTACTGACTTGATTGGATCTTGACTTCATGATCCAAAGCAGATATTAGAATTAGGAATTCAATGAAAAGGCGGAGATTAAGCGGTTAAAAATTTGAACTTGCGAATTGATGGAGACAAACCATGACCTTAACTTTGTTTGCAAAATCTCCCGCATTACCTCTGGCTGTACAAATCATACGAACCTAACACACGTCACGCTTTAGGCAAACTTTGAACTATGCGATTCTTTGGCATGTCTCATCTGAACATGTCTCGACTCCTGCTCCGCAAACCCACGGTCCGGGCTTACTAAGTGAACCACCTCCTACCATCCCAACTCCAGCGGTTTGGATCGAACTCTCCCGGGTGCCTCGAAGTCCTGACCCGAGAAGAATAAAGAACTATGCACGATATTCATCCCAGATCTACCTGAATTAGAAGAAACCTCGCATTTGGCAGAATCTTTCTTCGTAATCTATTCTTCTTCCTCCGACTCACGAAAATAAGCTTAGCGATATCTACAAAGCTTCGATGGTCGACCATCAGCTGGTTCAATGATCCTTCTACTCGCCGCTCGCCGAACACACATAGTTGAGAAGCGATTCGATTCAATCCACGTGAAAATTCTTCTCTAAACCGATGGCCCATGGTTTACTTTTGATGATATTCAAGAATGAAATGGCCAGGGTTTCAAGAAATTCAAGAATTTAGTTCTCATTTCTGGGATCTTTAAAGAGATTGGTTTGAAAGTCTAGGTCGTCTGAGACAACTCAGGTTAATCCTGAAATCCATGAATCCCTTGGGCTCGTTTATAATCAGTTCACTTGGAGAAGCCACAATGACTAATAAACAAGAAGAAGAATTTCATTTAATGAAGTGTTGTTATCTACAGATAAAGATCTAGAATTTTTTCTGAGAGAATGTCTACAATGTATTACAAGCTCAGCGGTTTTAATTATCCATTCAAAACATGTCTTTATAACATCTCTTAGAAAAGAAATACGAGAACTTCAAAGAAAGTTCACAATCCATTAGTTGGACATAACCAACCTCTCTTTGGGGAAAATCTATCAGTTAGTAGTCAATTGTCTGGAAAGACTTTGTGAGCGAAGAATTCTTGAAGACCTCATGGAAAACAAGCGGACCTTTAGAAGTGCTTGTAAAACCCCATCTTTCCATTAAGTGCAAGAATGAAAAAAGCACACTTGTTCAAAAAAAGATCGCATTTTAGAAAACTCGAATTCGGAAAAAGCAAACCTCTTGGAGGATCAAAAACCTTATTGATTCTTGGAAAAAGAACCGACGATCCTCAGATCAGCGATTCGTTGTTTTATCGTAAAAGAAAGGGCATTTCACGAGAAATTATCAAGCGGACTGCGAAATTAATCGGGCTTATTGGCATCTCCGAGGGATTAGTATTCTTTCGGAAAGTGATGATGTTGAATCTTTCTTTTTGAACGAAGAAGAATATGATGAGCAAAACACCTTTGTCTTTGAAATAGAAAGTCATTATGAGTCGAGAATGTTTCTATAATTGAGCGTCGATAAATCGGAAAGTCAACCGGTCATACTATCCGCTTATCAAGATCCGCATTCTCTTGAAAAATTTGGCAGCGGTTCCATCGTAGGATTTGTTGATCTTGGGCTCGAGAAAAGTATCTTAATCCTTGATTCTCAATCCCGTTTCGGGGAAAAGCATCTGAGAATATTTCAAGCGTTAATGGGCTATTTAAATAAATCGATTACCGAAAAATTGGTATTGATTAACTTTCAGGATATGTTCTTTGGATAAAACATTGGATCGATCTTATGACAAAGATCTTTTAATCGGGTTTGATATGGTTAAAACTTCGTATCAACTTAGAATGTTATAAGCGGATGTTTTGCTCTGGATACACGAGTTATTACATCTGAAGCTCTCTCTCCGTATGATCGTCTCGAATCCGTTTTCTTGTTTGTAAAAGTCATAGTCAATTTCTTACGTCCGCCTACATGGAAAAATGAAAGCTTAACCGTTAAAGCTCGCTTTTCAAGCGAAGACATTAACCATTACCCGTCCGAAATGACTCAAAATCGACGAAACTAGCCAAGAAGAATGTTCTCGATTCTTAAAACAAACTTGTGAGCCCGGGTTTAAAATGGGCATCGGGAGCTTTATGTGGAAAAAAGAGAAATAGTTAGAGGCAAAAAAACATCTTGTTATTGATTACCCCTCCTGTTTTCTTAGAGCGATAAGTTCCATAACAAAATCTAATCCTTATTTGTTTATCGAAAATGCTAAGGTCTTTTGAAATTTGACGCTTAAAGCGGGTTTTTGGCGGTTAAGAATCCACCACGATGACTAAAAGCAGACTTTTGCATTCAAATGCTACCAATGGAAAGTGATGTCATTTGGCGCAAAACCCTCTGCTTTTCAAGCCATGATCAAGACCTTTCCAATCGTCATTGCTTATCTATATAGATACGTGCTATTATTTTCAAAGATCATGATTCGTCAATAATTACTTTCCCGCTTCTCGAGATGGTGAAACATATGGCATAATATTACGACAAAAAGTATCGTAGGCGAAGACTACATTCTTGGTGACTCTAAAAATGGATACTATAGTCTGGTCAGCCCGGGGAACTTCGTTCATTTTCGGATGAACATTTGTCAGCAGATTAACAATTCTTAGGTATCGTGATTATCTTGGGAATTCTTTCCATGTAGTTGTTCACGGTTAGCTTTCAAGATGCTAAAGCAATCATGGGCCCCCTCGAACTCTTGTTGTCCAAAGCAGATTGCTCGGCGTCCTCCTCATTGAGAATCCCGGCGGTTGAGGATTAACGGTGATCTGAATGATGAATCTTTGAGGAGCCATCCTTTTGGAAAAACATTATGGCAAGGAATGCTTACGTACTGGCGCGATGTGACAATTCAAGAATCGAGAAAAACACTACCGTATGATCTCTGAAAAAAATCTTAGCGTCGAATATGGAATTCAAAATTTTGAATTTTATCTTATTAGCATAATTTCCTTGTCGAGATTAGAAATTCCGTTCGAAAATCCTTGAATTAAAAATAAGGTCGCCCGAACAAACATCTCCTCGGAAGCTGAAACATGGTTCTTAAAATATGACTTCCACGATCTAGCATATAAAGGAGACGAAAACCTCGTCTTTGATCTCTTGTCCCGTCGTCTTTATCCACAAGTCTCTTTCCCTCGGTTCCGGTCATCTTGTAGCTCACTTTCTACTAACTTTGATAAAAAGTCCTTCCTTGCAATCTCACTTTCTCCAGGTCTTTATCGGATCCGAGATTTTTGCAAGAAATTTATTTTGATATTTCATGAATATATCTCCTTTGAGACATCCGGATTTCCAAGCTTTCATCGGATCCTCTTTCTTATAGGCTAAGATCGATCCCTCGGGATGTCCGGAAAATAATTGTGGTATATATGGTGTCTGGCGTCTTATCATCGCCCTTGATCTTTCTTGTGCAACGATGTTTGATTGTCTCGGACCCGAACCGGGCTCACTCTACTCACATGGACACTTTTTGAATGGTTCTCCCTCTCCCGGTGGAAAGCAGTTTGATCTCATCATAAAAACATCCGCGTTAATCTTCCACGGTCGAAGGTGAACAATTTACCTCGATCTTTATTGTCCGTATGTATTTTTTCAACACAATGATGAAGCTTATGAATGGAAGATTGTTCCCCATGGTTTTCCTCTAAATCGTGATCGAACCTTGTCTACCACAGAATCGATACCTCTTTGAACTAAACAATATCCGATCCTCTTGACATCCGGTACGCCTCCGGGTCCATGGCATGAGCTTATGGTTATTCGACCACGGATCACCTTCATCCGGTAATCCTCCTCCTACAAGGATTTTAATCAAGAAGAAAAGCACGATTTCCACAGACATCCTCTTCCGAGATTCACAAGACCCGTAGGAAGAATTCTCGATTTTGCATCCTTTGAAACATCTCATACCCTCTACCAATCTTGTTCACGAATGGATTCACTGCAAACATATTATGAGAACTTGCCTTGGTGGAAAAGAGCCATTTCTTGAAGTTGTGATGATGTTGACAACTTATTTCCTTGCGATTTTTAAAGCATTTTGTAATAATTGCTTTTGCTTTCGTAAAAGCAAAGTGTTTGCTTTACTTTATCTTTACTTTAAAGCATATTCCTTTTGCTTTGTCTTTATTAAATCCGAAAGAGCGAATGTCGCATCAGGAATCTTTTGCTTTTACTTTTGCTTTTGTAAAAGACGATAAGGCTTGTTTCGTCCTATTCCTTTGATTTTTCCTATATAAGGAGAATTCATTCTCAGTTGTAAGCACCTCAGATTTTGGGAAATAAGTATCCGAGTTTTCCAATATCATGACTTTTTAAAAAATTCTCTCTTTTCCTTTATTTCCCTAGGAAGGACAACAAGTTCTCATAATAGTTCACTTCAATCCCTTTTTAATGAGTATGCTCTGCACTCGCCTCTTTGTAGGATCTTGTGCATCAGAAAGTTTTTGGATTTGAGATCAATCATACCAACCACAGTTCATCCTGTTTTATAGCCAGGGTGGCTTCACCCGTTTGGGTGGTAGTGGTTGTGTATCAGCGGGCATGGAGAGCATAAGTGCAAAAAAAGATTTAATCATACCTTTGTGCCTTTAAACTTCTATGGTAGAGGAGGTAAAGAAAATTATAGGCCAACTTATATCTATGGCAGAGGTTTTGTACCTAGGCCTTTTACTATGATAAAATTTGAAGTTGTGCTCTGATGAGCGAAGTTAGCATTAGCTGTAACCATCAATAGTTAAGGCTCAATAATAGCATGATATACAATCACATAATATGATGACAAAAAGGGACTAAAACATGCCCATGAAATAAAACATGCGCATTGAAATGCATATTAAAAATAGTTACTTGCGTATATGTTAGCTCATCATAACTCAAAACGTTGCTCTTAACATGCGAATTGAATCCTAAAGAATTCAAACATATGTATACAATAAATCCTCGATTATGCCCATAAGAAAACCAATTTTCATTGAAATGTAAAGATGCTAATAATTATAAGTACTAGGATACAAAAAGTAGATACTTTGAAGCAATTTGAGCATTGATATCATAAAAATGTAGAATAGACAAAACAATCAATTCATGATACATATTATTTTGTTAAATTTACAACTTTATGAATTTTTTAAAAAAGTCCTAAATGTAGAACATACTTTAATACATAATTTATTGTTCTTTAGAATAATCAACACGGTTGCATGCCACAACAACAACGGTATGCCACTTTGGCACTAATGAGTTAAAGCAAAAGTAGGATGAAAATGATTAGAAATGATTATACAAAGGAAAAAAGTAGAAATTGCCTTATTTAATGCATTAAAAAAAATCGAGTGTTGCATTTGAAAATGTAATTGATCATGAAAATTTTGAATACTCAGTAATTAATTAATAACAATGAAAAGAGGAAAATAAACAAGCTACATGACATCGGAGCGGTATCCTTGTGCTCAACCACGGTATACGCGGGACACTAAGCTTAATTCATCGCCACGAGTTGACGAACACAATATCATTTCGGTCCTCAAGTTTCCACTTTCTTAACAATTATATTGCATGCCATTTCAACTTACAATGAAAAGAGAACCGTTACTTACAATTTGGACACTAGTTTTCTTCGCTTGCCTTCTCTCACACTAATTCACAGCCAAGGCCGTGCAATTCGAGTTGGATCATCTCTGTTGAGTTTGGATTCGATTTAATTCATGTCCATGTAGCTACAAAATAAGTCATCCTCAAGATCTTTGAGCCCATTGAATTATCGATCTGAAATGTGAATCAAAAGCAGAGATTTATATAAATGCGGAATCCCGCAATGCACCTCGATTGTGATCATGGATTGTACAACCCATGAACCAGTGGGTTTGGGTTCGGATTTGGCAAATCTTAGCTTTGCATTTTGGAGAATTGAAACAGAGATTCAGATTTGGGAATGAAGAACAGAGAGTTTGTTTTCTTTTTGTTTTTTTATTTTCTTTTTCTCTTCTTGTTGACATTGAGACTTGAGAGCCATGGCTTTTTTTTATCGTCTTTTACTTGAAATGATGATGTCCTTTTAGTGAATTTTAATTTTAACAATTTTTGTTGTTAATAATGTCATAATTGTTATAACATTGCTTTTTTCTTTCAATGAAGTTAAAGATAAAATTGATAGATTTAAACACGACCACTTATACTAAAAAAATGTATACAAACTAATGTCGCATGTAAGGAAGTATCCTTAAAATTCTATTATAACGGCTAAATTTCTATAGTTAATAATTCTATTATGGGACAACCTTAATTTTTATCATCACATAATATTCTGCCTTGAATTATAGAGATAAAGTTTTACCACTACCCAGCCATGAGGAATATATACTGAGTTATGAATTTTTTATTTTATTTTATACATTGATAGATTATGGACTATTCTAAATAGTTCTATTGCAACCTTTTAGAATTTCTATCATTAATAATTCGACTATGACCTGACCAATTTCTATCCTTACATAATACTCTACCTCGAAAGATGGTGATAAAATTGTACCCCTAAAATTTTACACTTACCCAGCCATTACTAGAACTTGAACCCATGTGTTTAAGGTGCACTCAAACCTTGAGTGCATGGGTTGTCTTAATGCTACTGAGTCCATTGGCATCTGAATTATGACTTGATGTTGATAGTTGCTTATTTCATTTGGTATATATTTCATTGACCTTTATGGATCAAATGAGAGTAATGGTTATTTTAAACTAATGTGGCAAAAGGACAATTGACTTATAAGATTACGATGGTAAAGTTGAGTGTAACACTCCACATATTATTACTTAAAAAAAATGCATAAAAACATAGTTACTTTTAATATAAATCTGAATTCTAAAAAGTTTAGCACAATCGACAAAACTTTATTACGGAAAAGTAAAAGTCGTATAAGATTTCTTAGTTTATTTAAAAACTTAATTATTACGTAAAACCAAGATACTTATTTTATTAAAATCCCAAAAAGGTCGGTTATGCCCGTATGCACTTCGTCTTGGTTAGGACTTATTAGCTTGCCATACTTTAAATAAGGCTTTGTGAATAACCCAGTTCCATAAGTTCAGTTATAATTTTGACACCTTGGTGACACGGAGACGAGGCTTGCTAACCTTGGGCATAGTGACTAGTGGCGAGAGGAGTTGCTTGGGGACTCAGACTGGTAATGAAAGCGAGTCAATTCATATTAAAACCGGAGGAGGAAATTCTATGCCAATCGCCATCTCAGCGCTTGCGTGATTATCACCCTACCACGTCCTCGCCCAATGTCCTCGTTATCAAATGCGGCATTACTTGGTAAAGTAAGCAAGGCTTCGAGGAGGCCTATTAGCAGCCGTTCTCTTTATATATGAGACCTACGAAGAAGAGATCTCATTCATTTGTAGGTGCTATCCACCGATAAAGAGATCGAATTAGTCATTCATCTTTTCTTCTTGTCGGATTAATCTTTGTCTTTGACCGTTAAGAAGAGTCTCGACCCGGTATTGACTTATCTCGTGTTACTTATTATATAAAAGTTTTGGCTTTCCGGCTAGGCGAAGTAGCCCGCAGTAATACCAAGATTCTCCACCTGTATTATAGAGATGAGATGTCGAAAGATAGAGATAGAATCGTCTGATCTTCTTTCTTATCTCTCTTGTGGCATTCGTCATCTTGGAGTGCCTGATATATGCATCTCTCATGCGAATGAGGAAAGCAAGATAATAAGTAGCTTAGTCCGAGTCCTCTCTTGGGTGGTCCCGGAGGTGAAGCCAACTTCTTGATTGAGCGTGATGACGGTCGTCTTTCTTAGCGTCCTTCGTTTCGGGCGGGAACCATCATGTTTTATTATTTGAATATGAAATAAAAACAATACTATAAGTAATATATGAATAGGAGATATTTGAAGTTGGTAAGCAGGCAATTAGCTCGATCTTGACTTTTCTTTCATTCACTTCTGCGAACAAACCGACTATAACAGTGATTGAAGTTGATTACATGAAAAGTTTCATGGCTGATCTCCTGCGGTCTGAGTACAAAAGCCTCATGAGATTAGAAGTTTGGTGAGATTACTCTCGTCTTTCTAATTAATGATTCTGAACTTACTTATGAGACTAGTAAGGCTTGTCCTCCACTAACAACCTCGTTGGTGGACGGTGAGCTCCCGCTAGTTGGCTGCTAGTTGTCTCGGCGGGGGTTTAAGAGGGGAGGCTGATATTCAGAAAGCGGTCTTGGTGAATACCGACTTACCCTCTTTCTCGACTTTTCCTTTCTTAAACTTGACAAAGGGCGAAGAGGTGAAGTAGTTCTTTTGGGGCTCGATGACCTCTTGATTTAGGAGTGAAAGAAGATGGATCTATTTAAGAAGAATCGCTTGTAATCTTGTCGGAAGAAGCCCTTTTATCGGGGAGAAAGAGATCAAGTGTCGGACTGAGGATAAGATCTACAATTAATGGTATCCCAGAGATTGAATTAAAAAGTAAGAAAAGTCCTCATGGTGGGCAGCTCAAGTCGAATAAAGAAAAATTTCCAATTCCTCTTCCAGAAAGTAAGCGAGGCTTGCGGTAAGAAAGATAGGTTTAGTCAAGCGCTGGGGAATACCCATGGATAATTCGAAAAAGTGCTCGTTCCCGGTTACGGATTGAGTTAGGTCGAGGTTCAGGGAGGCATTGATTGCTTACTCGTATTGGTTCCGTACCTCTTGGCGGATGGATCGGATTTAGGTGGCACTGGAAAGGGTAGTTCCTCTCTTCTCTCTCGGGGCACTCTCGATATAAGTAGGAACATCTTTGTGCTGATTGTGTAAGAGAATAGGTTCCTTTATTCAGAAAGAAGCGTGCTATTCTTTGTCCTCAAATTTTGTAGAGAATAGAATATAGGGCCCCGTTAATGGGTGTCCTTTTCCCCTCGTGATTGGAGTTCCGTACTTGCACATGGTACTTTAATAATGTTCTCTCTTTTGTTTAGTGTAAAATCGATCGGTGACAAGTCGAAAACCTTGCATTACAAAAGGCATGGCTCTCGCGTCTTATTCTACTTGCTTTAGTAGAGGAAGTCGTCGTGAATCTCGTCCTAACTTTGTTACCTTAGCACGGCCTAGTTTCCTAGGCCTCCTTCTATCCGATATTGAGCCCGGCACCACTGATTATATTACGGATTACATTGCCCGAGAACAATCAAACTGTTCGTAGCTCTAATTGCGTGATCGGCTATTAGGGACGATGGGGCGATAGAAGTCCTCTAGCGGTCCGTCATGTGAAGCTCTCCCCAAGCTTCAAATCCTTGCTAATAAGAAATGATCTATCGACCTCGCATTCTTGGGTTGACACGTCCCGCTCTTTTGCAGGATAGTAGGGCGATGCTCTTATTCTTGCGGATTCTCTCCATCAGGAAAAGGGCCTTAATTAAGGCCACTTTCTTTCGACGATGATCGATTCTTCTTCTTAGCCATTCGATTAAGGTTCTTCGATCGAGAAGAACTCTTATTCATCCGGAAGTGGTGAACTAGCCTTTGGGCTTAAAAAAGCGCTGTCGCTCTTTGTATTGTATTTGTCGGCCTTACTAGCGCTACTGCTAATGTCGGCGTAAAGACTGTTTATCGGAGACTTCTATCTTTTGGGAGGTCTAAGGACTCTTGATACGTAACATCTTTTTCAACCTCCCTCGGGAAATAGTGGAAGGAATAGCTATCTTCTATCTAGCCTTGAGCCCGGTATCTTGATTCTGCTACTTTGATTTAAGCCGGTCGGGGGCGTCTGATAAGAAGGGATATGGAGACAAACTACTATTAAAGTGAAGTCTTAAATCTCGGTTACTATCAGTGCAATTTAAAAGAGGAAAGATCACATCCAAAAGCCTTAAAAAGTTGATGTTTTTAGGGATTTTCGATGAAAAGGCTTTTTTGGCCACTTTTTATTCTCGTAATATGTCTATTTTCCGGCATTTCATAAAACCTCTCAAAAAGAGTGAGCTTGTCTTATTCGTCGATTTCCGTGATTAGGCGGATTCAGCTAACTATGAGAGATCTTAACGTGAAATATTATTATTGAATAAGAAGCTTTTGTCGGGCAGAATCCTTTGCAAAACTAGTGTAGTGAAGTCCTTGTGAAGGATCTCCGATCAGGCGCCTACTAAAGGTTTAAGAATAATGACAAGTGGATCGTCCGGTTCGAGATTGTATCAATTCTTTACTCTGCAAAGCCCTCTTGAAAAGCTAGGGGCATGATAAATTCCTGATCTGTTTTGTTTATGCATTCTATTGTTTTAGGGAAGAATAAATGAAATTTGCCAAGTAGATATAAATATTATTCAGAACTTACAATAAGTTTAAGTCTACTGCGTGAAAGCAATAAGATCATCTGTAACAAAGATGAGTCACAACTGGATTATTACATCTGTAGTGCAAAGATAAAGATCCATTTCTTCTTTCGGCAGTTGAGCTAGCATCTATCCATAACAAATAAGGGGACATTGGGTCACCTTATCGATCCTTTTGCCTTAAGTACCCGATAAGGAAGACCATTGCGGTGATTGAGAACAAGGTGTAGTCATGCACTCCTCTATCTAATTTAGAAACTAGCGAGTCAAACCGTGAACCAATAAGATGTTTAAGTAGGCATGAACTCTTGGTGGTTATATAATGAAGGCGGCACCGTAATATTAGCAATGGTTATAATAAATGCTGGTAATAGGGACTGGCGATCTCATCTACTATAACTTAAACCAACTTTGCTCCGGGTCCTCCAATCCTAGCTATCTTTATAAGGTAAGGCTATAGCTACTCATGTGTGATTATCTTTGGTTGCGTCCTCTTTTGAAGGATCAGTCATTTGATGTTAGGCTCCTCTTATCATTTATGATCCACTTTTATGGTATTATGGGAGAGCTCACCCGTATGCTAGTTGAAACCAATCTTACTTATTTAGAAAGCGAAAAGGCTTTTATGTCCTCGGCGTTAGGTAGTATCTTGCGTTTAAATGGAGCCCGCTTTTAAGGAAACTATATCCGTTAGATCTGAGGCGGCAATGTTAAGAGGGCAAAAGCACACAAAGGCGTGCCATCCAAGTCTTTCAAGTCGGAGGTTGATCCTGTGACTACGCATTGCTCTTTTGGAAGAGGGAAGATCTGGAAAGGAAGGAAGCCGATTTGGGGTAAATAGCATCGAGAGAGGTTGCTCTTTTATTTTTAACGAAGCGTGATGAATGGGAGACTGCTAACTTTGGAGCTTATGTATTGGAGTAGAGGTGGCAGTTTGGGCAGGACCAGCAACTGGGGTTGTTCACAGAGCAGCCGTCTTTCCCTCTCAGCGGAGAAGGCGGTTACATGTCCGATCTGGTAGGGATGGTTCTTACCGAGAGATTAAGCTACTTACTAGAGTTCGGGTATTGAACAAGCGGGTGGCAACTTGCCGATAAGAAAAATAGCAGTGAAATAGTTCTTGTTTTAATAGCTCGGGAGTTGCTTGTTCCTTTCGGCGTTAAAGCTACTCTCTTCCATTCGGACTCTTGAAATAAAATTACCTTGACTACACCCTTACCGGTTTGTTGGACACTCATCTGAGCAATCTCTTGTTACGAAGTGTCGGATCCGTCTTTCCTCTTATTGTTCGGGGTCTCTAGAACCCATAAAATGGTTCGGGTGACTAGGGCATTCCACTAGCACAACTAGTGTCCAGCTCCCATTCTCACTCTTGGCTCGACATTTTTATTTTTGTAAACCGACCCTTACTCAATAGGGCGATGAAAAGAGGAGAAGCGATTGCCATCGATGCGTGAAAAAGTCCCAAAGTGTTAGATTCATGCAAACTTTATTCATGTGCCTCAGGCGTTACTTGGCAATCTTACCTCTCGATTTCGTTCACATGTGAGACTTGCGATCACAAGTATCACCTTGATCAACGTCTGAATGGGCGATAAGGTGAAAAGGTCCTCTAGTGAACTGAATACCAAGTCTAACATTTGAGATAAGGCAAGATACGTTTTCTGCGGTAAAGTGGTCATCTGTAGGAGATAGCATGTGTTGACAAAGCGAGTTAACAGGTGGAGATATAAGAGTATCACTGCCGGTTATAATAAAATCATCCTAATAAACCGTAATAATATGAGTTACTGTTTGTTTGAATAAATAACGAGGAATCACGACGGCTCGTAAGAAAGCCTTTACCTTTTGATTAAGCTATAAAACTTATCATACCATTAGTATGGGTCGTTTACTAGCGTAGCAGTTCCTGTAGGAGGGAGAGGAGAAGTGACTTGAGCGTGCAGGTAGTTCAGTCACCCTCAGGTCATAATAGAGTATAGTATGACATCGGTAGGAAGATAATGCAGCCGAGACTAGCTTAGGTCGGACTTTACTTGCTCTTGCCGATATGATCTTTCTTTTCTCCTTTTGAAGAAGTTCCGTTTGCTCTATCGTAGATAAGATAAAATTCTGGAATTGATAGAAAGCGGAATCGATCCCAAGCTAGGTTTGAAAGAAGAAGCTGCAGCTCGATTTTAGATGAACAATAGCTCTAGGGTAGGTTCTGCACCAGATAAGAGAGTTGGGATTGAGCTTTTACTAAAGGACTATTCTTGTTATTGTCGATTCCAGTCTTAAGCGATTATCCTTGATTCACCGACATTAGCTTTCGAACAAGCTGCCATCTCGTGAGTAATAGAAATCCTTTTCCTTCGTTGTTGCATTGGAATGCTAGTGCGATAAAATAATACTTTATGAAAGCTGCTTTGAGAGAAATTATGCCTATTTTATTCATTTTTCTTTGATAGCATCCGATTCTTGAACACCAATGACACTGAAACAACTCAAGCGAAAAAAGCCCATACAGTCTTCTCCCTATTTAGGGGCCTCGTTGTCGTCTTTGGCTTACTTGGGAATTGAATGCTCTCGTCGATAACGATAAAAAAAGACTACCCTCGAAATTGTATAACGGAGAAAGTATTCACTTTGTGTTCCACGAAATAAGATCACAATAAATATTGTGTAGAAACACTCTCTCGTCTACAAAAAAAACGTGCGCTTACCTCTTGGAGATTTACTTACATGAAGTGAACATCTCCGAGTATCTCTATAAACTCTCGAAAAGAATTTCAAGTTGGTTGGCTTTCTCCTTCATCTATCGTTGCACCGGTTCCTTTGTTTCCGTATCAAGACTATTCATTTGATGGAGCATTAGGCCCAGCTAAAGAATAGCTGAGCAAAACCATCCAAAGCGAAATCCGCAATGAGTTGATCCATAGATTAATCTACGTCTAGTGCTCGTAAAGAAAGACCGCCAATTCGTATCCGGAGATACAAGCAAAGCGATCCTCTTCTCTTGTGTGAAGTGTAGTGTAGTGCGGTGAGGTTTTGCCTCACAGAAGGTGGGAAATTGGGGAAAAAGCTGAAAGCGGAACTAACGGAGATTGAGGTATACTCCGTCTTGAAAGCGGATTCGGCCAGTACAATCTGAGTCTTATTGAGGCCATGAAGGCGGACGGCGCTTTTAGCACTGCCTATAGGGTTCTTTTCGATCTTGTACTCTACCGATTGATAGGTTGATTTCGCACTAACTGAATTTTGAAAAAGTTTGGAAAGAAAAGTAGAGCGGGCGACACCTGTGAACTCGGATAGCATTGTGGCATACCTTTTCATACGAACTAGGCTACTTTCTTTCTTCTTATTGATTTTGAGTTTGGATCATTCTTAAAAAAGCTCTCTCTTATATCGATACCATAGGATGTGCCCTCGTCCAATCTTCTAAGTGCTAGCCTAGTAGGAAATTTGAACAATCGTCAGCTCATGAATGAATACTTGGGCATATTTGGCCTGGAGTTTGAGATGCAGGCTGAACCTGAAATCGATCCACAGGCTTAATATCAAACCAGAGCTAAGCCCATGACAACGACGCTTTCATCCCTCCGTGAAGAAGATTGAGAAAAAAGTTAAGAAATTCGAAGATGTGGGTCTCGTAAGAAGAAAAGATCCCGATTGGTTGGCAAACATTGCCTCAGTGACGAAGAACGGCAGATTTGGGTTTGCATTGACTTGAGACGAATAACGCGTTCCCCGAATTTCCTCGCCGATCCGGAAATCATGATAAATAATACCCGCGGATATGAACATCTTTCTTTCGTAAAGGGCTTATGCTGGGTATAACCAAATAGAAATTGATCTGGGCACGAAAGGAACACGTCCTTTAGAACTTCAATTGTGCGTCTTGCTTTATCTGATGATGCCATTCGGTCTAAAAAATGCTAGTGCTACCTACGCTTACTAGAAAAGGGGCTATGATGCAGATATTTCGAGATCAACAACATAAAACAATAGAGTGTTACGTAGATCACCTCGCAGATCTACGAATGCTTGAAAGCACAACATGAGGCCCTCAAAAGCTTTCTGGCGGTAATAACGGAAAGTTTTGGGTTTTTTATTACAAGAGATGGAATCACGTTGACTAAAACTAAAGTCATCTTGAAATGAAACCATTAACCTCGGGAACTCAAAGCGGGTACAAGGACACCAGGCGGTAGGGAAGCTTGATCTTATAAAAAGTGGATTTTCTGCATGAATCGACTGATCATAAGATTGAATACTTGCGGATCTACTCGTGACCGATGCCGTCATCTGAAAAGCAAATCGAAAATCTTCTCTTATTCCTTGAAGCGATGATGGCTTTCGAAGCAGTGTAAAATAAAAATTGGCATATACTTTTTCTATTGAAGGACCGAAGCGATCGTAGAGTTAAGAAAACTCTTATATTGTAAGCAACTTCTCATTTTTCATCATGTACTTATCCACAATTGATTGTTGATCAATTCCGCATTAAGCAGTTAGATGCTTGAACTAGCCGTGGATTCGATCTACTTTCCCTATGGCTACCTCGTTATTAAGGAATCGGTTGTTAGTGAGCAGCGTCTGGTGGATCGATCATTAAGCGGTAGAAGCTACGCGCTTCGACCCGACAACCCGAGCCAGGCGGGTTAACTATCTATAGTCGCTTTTTCTCGTGGAATGGACGGTGAGGGCCCTTAAAACATCTTTTTAAATTTGGACATGTCTTTCAATAAAATCTTTTGTTAGGCGGGTTTCAAATGTGCTCTATCCGGGCGAGTCGGTCAAAGACAAGTGGTCGGCCCCGAATGGGCTGTATTACTAAACGTAGTCTATCCGGGATAAGGAGAAGAGATATTGAACCATCAGATCTTCTTCTCTTTTATTCCAAGAGGTGACTTTATCATCATCTACGTTTTGACACAGGATTGTGGTATTCGTTCAGAATCATCTATGCTATTCGGACACGACGACTAAAAGTCCCTACGCTTACTGTCTTGAGAAGGCGTATAACTTTTCTCCGGGTTAGTCGGAATAGGGATTCTGTTCTTTGCCAGGCCGATCTATATATATTATATGGACCTCGTATCACGAGGTGGAGGATCTGTTGTCGATGCGGTGAAAGTACATTGGCTTTGTTAACGATTTGTGCGCATACCGTTCCGTTGCCTTATCCGATTCCATGTAGATCGTGAGCTTCTTATTTCCTAGCCAGGCGAGGATGTTGAATGGCTCCGTTTTTATGAAGGTTTAGTCTCTTGTCCTGCCGAAAGGGAGGTGTTCTGCACTCCGTTTTAAAGATCGAGTCTTGCTCACGGATCTGAATTTAATAATCATTACGATGTCTCTTATCGAAGATGCCCGATTCTATATACCACCGCGAGATGTGGATTTGGTTATTTGGACATACTTTGAACTAATGGGTATGGACTTTTCTCTTAAGCTACTTATGTCATTTTCTGTTGACGGGGCGATCTCGGTTCTATTAGGTGTTCTCAGTCGGATGCATTTCGGATCGTTTAGGAGCGACAACAGACCGAGTTGGCTCCCATTGGAGGGAGTTAATTCGATTCAAAAATCGTCGGTGAAAGAGCAAATAAGCGGAACTTGAGGCACATGCTCTTCTTACCAAATCGCTCCTGTTGTAGTTTAAGTATGAAGAGCTAATCAATACCAAAGACACCTAGCGGTTGAGGCGGTGCCGAAAGGAAGCGGTAGTATTTATTGCTCGTTTTCATTTTTCATCTCGGGGTATGCGGACAACAACATATTCTCTAGCAAAAGAAATGACTGACTAGACTTACCGCGTGAGGAAATAGGAAATCCGCATTTTAGAAAGTTTAAGTATGCCGCTCTTTCGAAGAAGCGATCTTCGATAAGAAAGTCAGTGCATTAATAAGGCGGAAGAAAACTGACTCTAATAAGATTAATAGCCGTCTGCATGAAAGAAGGTCAACCTCACTTTGGGAAGCTCTTGAGCTTTCTTCCCTCAGTCAAAAAGTAGAACTTCGCTTTCGAGCTAACATGGGCTAAGCAACAAGAGTTCTCATTCACGGTTAACTAAGCATTAGATTCGGAGTTGACAAGGGAGAGGCGTACTTTCTATATTATGTTATGATGGATAAATTTGGCTTGCACTCCGTATGAACGTTCCTTTTGATTCAATTGCGAAAACAACCTCTTTTAGAGTTTGATACGAACCAAACAGTCTATTTATACGGATTAAAAAATGAAAAAATTTATCGTAATATATATGAAGCATCACTGCATTGGATACCTTTCTTCTGGCAAGATCAGATCAAGAATAACTAGGAAAGCGATTAATGTCACAAAGCACTTATTCATTAAAACAAAAAGAGACGGGAAGGAAAAAGAAAAAGACCTCTTATGGGAAAAGTAAGAAAGTAAAATCATAAAGTAAAAGTGCTAACGTGCAGCTCTCATTCGAATCCGAGAAAGAAGGCCATGCTACCATTAAGCATGCTACCAGTCTAAGGCAAAGCCAAGGAAAGCATTTTTCAAGAGGAATGAAAGAAAGAGCTTATTCGTATTCAATGCTAGCCGAGCCTCCGGATCTGCATGAGTGGTGTGACGACCAATCTTGACATTTAAAATAACTTGATTTGAATGTAATCGACTCGGGAAAAAGAGAACAAGCAGAACTTCTTTCTCTTTTATATGATATGAGAAGGGCTGCCACTTCCTTATTACCATTTAGACAATCTACGCCTTTGGGTTAGGAGATTGAATTAATGGAAAATACTAGCTAGATTCACTCCGGTGAAATAGCATATGGTCGACCTAGGATCGATAAATTGATCAATTTGCTCTCCGTTTTCTATGAAAGGAGACAAAAGTGAGATCTAATTCCAGAGAAGGCGTTGACATATCTGAGTGAAAATAATAGACTTCTCGAGGTTTGAGTCTTCCATTGAGTGGGTGAACTGATGTCTTATATACCAATCGATAACTATGAGTTCCACCTCTCGAAGGTGAAGTAGTTGAATTATTCGAAATTTGGTAGTATAGGAGGGCATAGGCTGAGAACAAAAGTAATTATAAATGATTTAACCGAGAACTCGGTGGACCGTTAGGTCTTGAATCGAGGAAAGGCTGCAAGGTATGTATCCAATACTAAGACTTTATTAGTCGGATCTTACATTTACGATGTAGTCATTCTGTAGTATGCAAGGTAAGCGAAAGCGGCTCGAAATTTCCATTCGAGAAAGCGGTGAACAAGCCCTCGACTGAGATGAGACTTGAAAAACATTATTCTTACGACAAAACAAGCTTTGACAAGTGTTAACTTGCTCATTTTGTGATAGGGCCCGATCCTCTTTGACCTTTGGCGGTCAAAGCTATAGGGAGGCGTGCTTGATCTTTCCATCGATAGAAGCGATGGGTATCACGGTAGTAAGCGATAGGAGGATGTCGGCCCAGTGGCGGTGGTACTAGCGAATCGCGTAATGAACCCGCTTATTTCGTTTTTATTATTATTTTGACCTACTGAGAACAAAGGCTCTTTTTCCACATCCGTGGTTTGATCGTCAGCCTCTAGGAAGTCTTGGATTCGTATACCATGTAGGTGAGAAAATCGTCCGTGACTAAGTATCCTTATTCTCCTCAGGGATGGTTAGGAATTTGGGTGTGGGAGGTGAGGGCGACCACGATGAATCGATAGGTCAGGCTATATAGGATCAAGCGGCTTTTGTTCGTCGAGGAAGCGAGAGATAGATATGGTGACTTATGTTTCACAGTATTTTGTTTTGGGTGAGATGTAAAAAGGAATTTATTCTGAAACACTTTTAAGGTAGTCCTCGATCAGTGAGCTCGACTCGAAGTCGACAAGTGAGAGACAAGGTTGGGTGAGGTACTGAGGCATCATATGGGATCTACGATCATTGTGCCCGTTGTTGGCTTCGTATGCTTTCAAATACTCTAGCGGTATATTCCATTCATTGTATATATCCATTTTCGTGTCATTGACATGATTGCATTGATCGAATGGTTTGACATAAGAAATGTTCTAATCTATCTGTAATAGTTATGTTTGTTTATAGTAGAGTAGTACATAAGGGTGGCGACTTCGTAAAGGGAGTGTAGACCCGAGAGGGAGCCAAGCGGTATTGTGGTTGTGCCATTTGGTGGGCCAAAGTAGTCTAAGCGGTGAAAAGGCGATAGTAGACCAGACAGGACATGAACACCGAATAAGGATCTATTTTCTTTTTATAGTACATATACACTTTATCGTCTGTCTTCTTAATAATATTCTTGGCGTACATACAATAACCCTCCCTGCAGTGCAGGAGGTGTTTTCGAGGCGGAGACTGCGGAACGCTTATCTTTATCTTATCGATCTTTTAACGAAAAAATGGAAGCAAGCGTCTTAGTGTTGTTCTAGGATGGGGCGAAGCGAGCCTTGAAACCCGACTTGACTGTTAATACGACTTCTGGCTCAGTGAATGCCATGATAAAGCGAGAGTTGAGTTATGATAAGAAATTTGGGTTGGTGAAAGAAATAAGATCGTACTCCAGCGCGGTAATGTTGTTTTTGTTAGCGAGGTTAGTGGCTAGAGTGGATAGTAAGTAACTTTCTCTAATATCTCCTTCGATTGATCGGTTTAGATACAACCATCTCGGTCTAGTCTTTAATTTGTAGGTTAACCAACCAGGTTAAGCTTCCTTTAGCTAGTGGGCTTTGAAGAAGAAGCTTTAAAAGATAAGGAGGAAGGGTTAAGACTAGTTCTTGGTTATGCAAATCTCTCCTTAGAGTTGGTAGCGACCTTGCCTTGGACAAGTAAGCGGTTTAGCTCTATAGCTTCGGCTCGTTACAGCTCGAGGCGATTCGGGTGGCTTGCCTTGCAATAGTTATAAATCCAGATTAGATTCTAGTTCACTGCTTTCCGCTTGAAAGAGAACTAACGTCGCTTGTACTCCTTCGCTCGATTACCTTTAGGCGTTAAGGCTAATTACATGAAGGATCGAGAAAGTAGGTATGGAATTGGCTTTAGTGCTCTGTAGGTAAAGGGGTGCTTTAGTAGCTCACTTTATATTGACCATCGACTTCTTTTTAAGGAGAACGATGTGGGTCCTTGAAGTAAGTGGATTAAGGTCGAACAGCATAGAATCGAGTTAGAAGCTCGAGTTCAGCGGCTTGTGGTTGTTAGAGATTAACCCGGTGGGATTAGGGAGCCTATAGAGGTGCGAATAGACCGGTTGGTAAGTTGTATCTCGGTCAAGCTCTTACGGTAGGCGGCTACTGTATTGCATCTCTTGTAGCATTCGGTCAGTGGTGGCATTAAAAAAGCAAGGGTTAGATTGTCCAAGAGTACTCTTAGGGAAGCCAAAGCGGAAGGCGGAGTTCGTCAGCCGAAGCGAAGGAGGAAGAAGCCCTGCACATATAGAATCTAATTGTAAGTAAAAGCCATGTTCACTCGGCGGAACTTAGCTGCTCACGTTTTTAAGCGAGTTAACTCTTGGTCTTGAAAGCCGAGCAACTCGAGCTTGAAGCCGAAGATTCGTACTTGACTTAGGAGCTAGTTTAGTTTTAGTACTCCCTATCTACAAGGATGATATCTTTCGTAGAGGATGAGTTCGATTTGATCCATTAGGTTCTTGATTTGTTCGGAAAAAGCGAGAGACGAAAACATCTTTGATTACGATTAAAAGAACAATCTCGAATAGATCAAGATCGATTTCGAGTCGTTTCTTGGTGAACATAATCTGCCGTAATCTCTTGATCCGCCGTTGATGTGCGAGAATAAAGAGATTTAGTAGGAAAGTGGAAGAGACTTTTTGTATATGATAATCAAAGGGAGTAGTAAAAAGCGATAATTCTTTGGAAAAAGCCGATTCTCTTTGTCTTGAGCTTTCATTCCTCGATCCTCTTTCCTTCGTATACCTCCCTTGATGGATAGAGACAAATAGGAATAACGAACGTCTATAAAATGCCGATTACCATTGCTTGAAAGCCAAGCGTGATGCTCTTGGTGGATGACGAATGTTAGCGAATACGCGTATGATAAAAAAAGTACTATAATCACATGAAAACCATGAAAGCAGTTCTTAAGTAAAGGTAGAACCGTAAATACTATCCGAAATAGTGAAGGGTGTGATAATATTCCATTCCTTGAAAGCGGTGAATCCGATAAAGCGGTAGCTCTTAAGCGTAAAGCGCTCGTTTTCCTTCCCATGAGTATAGCATGATGAGCCCAAATTCATGACTCGGATGAAAGGAGAATAAGGGTATTTAGAAAAGGATTTCGAGGATCTAAAAAAATCCACTTTTGGGGCGAATACCTCCGATCTTTAGTAGGTGCCAAGAAGAATGAAAAAAGGCGAAAAAAGCAAAAATAGCATAACCTCCGTCGATGAACATAATAAAACCGTATCAAAGTCTAATTGTACTACTTTGGTATGATGTCCTTAGCGATGGATTCGGTAAGAACATCGGCATAATGAACATGGTATATAGGATAAATATGGAGAAGTGTTGGCAGAAATGAGTGCATGTCACCTCTACGGTGGTTGAAGCTCAAGAGTGAACTTCGAAATAGGCCATGGACTTGGATATACCAAATGATAAGAATGCCTTTGAGATTGATCATAAACCATTTTGCCTCGGTTATATATAAACCCACGCTTTCACCCCTTTACAAAAGGGGTAAAGAAAGAACTCTTTGGTCTAATTTCCTTCTGTCGGCGGAGACGAACAAATAGGAAGGAGGTTCTTTCATTGCATTGATAGAAGTCTAACTAGATCTCTATTACTTTGAGAAGAGAATCGTTGGTTTGACCAGCGAAGCTGCGTGGGAAAATGGATATTTGATTTTCATTTTCAAAGCATTTTTTTAAAGTAACAATTCCGTTCGGTTGAAGTTGAAGGTAGCCCGCTTTCTAGTGAATCCCTCGCGATAGGACCTCCGACTCCAATTTATCCATTATCAATCGAAATAGGTACAACAATTGTGAATCTTATAGGCCATGAAATTCTTACGTCGATAAAGTGGGAATAAAAGCCCTATATATAATTTAGTGCTTAGGATATGGCCTTCCTCAATGAGGATGCTTCTAAGATGACCTTCCTCTATCTTAAGACAAAGCGACTCTCTAAGGCTTTTCCAGTACCTAGCTCACATGGCGAAGGAAGGTGCTCATGGCAGCGACTCTTTAAGTGAAGATGTTTTCTGTTCAAGTGTGGGAGTTATTGAGTTTTATCGAAAAGAAATAGTTAAAATGGTATGGATGAATCTAAGCTCATTCTATAGGTCTTGCTTATGATAAAGCTGATCTTTGGAGCATAGACTTATGAGCCATCCGTTCAATGAGGAGGGCAAAATCAGTGATATTTCCTTGGTTAACCGACATGTGAGATTGTATTTTAGATATTATCTCGCGGAAGAAATGAAGCATTGACATTCAATCTGGCATAGTCTCTTTACGAAATTGAGTTCTTAGGTCTCAAAGCCTTATTTTTGCGTTGTACCATCCGCTAAAAGAACTACCGCTTTGGTAAAGAAATCTAAAGAAATTCCAAGTAAAGTCCTTTTATGTTCAAATCTCTAGTGTAGTGGCTATACAACTACATAAGAGAAGAAGGCAAAAGGGAAGGCGAACCCGACCTGGTTGACTTGATTGTTTGTTGAGTTTACTATTTCCTTGTATTCTCGCTGCGAAACCGGTGCTTTTAGTGACTTTCCACCTTAGGAGAAAGCGGGAGGAAAGTCTTGCTTTCTGGCTAAGACATCCGTCGATCGGTGAAAACTTGACTTAAGAATGGTTTTTCCAAATTGCATAAGATAAGCAGTCAGCATCTTGTCTTATGCGTATACATTATTTCTCTCACTGGATTTGGATTATGAAGGAATTGGATTGAGAAGCTCCGCCAGTAGTGCTCTTTGAGCTTGATTGCTCCGAGGGTCCCCGGTAGTGTAAGATCTTCCTGCCATAATTCATGTTGAGAAGTCGGGATTAAAGGCTATACAAGACAAAATTCTTACTAATAATAAGAAAGGGTTAAGGGCCTCAAGGCCTATAAATAAAGCTTCTTTCGGTTCTATTTGGCAAAGGGAGAGGGGCCTTAGAAGTCGGCAAGAAAGAGCTTTAGCCATGGATATTTGGAAGACTTGAAAGAATTCCTGAGAAATACAAACCGTGGAAAAGCGAGAAGCTCCAACACGAGCAAAGCTCGGATGTTCAGCATCCGCCTGCTCTCGATCTGATTGATTGCTTTAGTCGATCTCTTTTCTTGACACTCCTCCTCTGCGCCGTGCCCTGGATATGCCATTTCCGCTAACACCTCGGTTTAAGCCACTTCCTCAAAACCAATAGTCGAATCTCTTGAACTTTTTTGGGGTTACCCCATTCTCATAAAACCTGATCTTGGTATTGAGCTTTCTCCTGTTGAGGATCCTTATTCTTATTCAGTCGATCAGGTAATCCATTTTCCTTAGTTAGTCAATCGTTGAAACCCCTTCAGTCTCGCATCTTGGACGTTGTCTCAGATTGTCTCGTCTCAGCCGTTCCCCTTAGTCGAGTAACCTTCGCTCCTGTCCCCAAACAAAGACTCACGAGCATATTTCACTACTTTCCGTTGGTTGCTACATTCGCTGCTGGAAGAAGGAACCCTTGAGATCGGCGGAACACCGGTTGTTCTCTTTCCATTCTCTCGTTGAAGAGGAAGATGCTTTGAGACAAATACCTTATTTATTTACCTGCGGCAAGAAAAGAACTCTTATCCTAGCCTCTGCCTAGCCTTTTACCCCGAGATGTGAGAATGAGCTCAAGTAGCCTTCGTCCACATCTCCCTAGAAAGGGGAGAAAGAAGGAATACTCCCGAACACAGATGATAGAAATAGTTCTACCGATGATGTATCTCAAATTTCCGAATAGAATCATATCAAAAGGACGTAGAAATGCAGCTTTTGTTAAAGTAATTTGCCCGATCTCCTCCTTTTATTGAATCTGATCCGAGGTGAGACTTTAATGAGCTCAGTTTAAGCTCCGGATAAGAACTGGGGAACAAAGGCCGGAGGGTCAAAAAGAAGTGACAGAGAAGTCAACCTTGGAATCTACTTCACTAGATGGAACTCAAAAGCTCCAACCCCTGATGAGTTTACATAAAAAATACGGGGTTTCTTAAAATGTATTGATTTTGACGGGGTTTTGTCAACATTGACATTGTTGGAGTGCAGCTACTCGGCTAACAATGGTTGGAGTTGAAAACCACTCGACTAAAGGAGAAGAGTGAAGCTCAGTCATATACCCCCTTCTCTTCGATCTATCTTCCGGTTTGGAAAAAGGGTGTAGGCTTTACTTTGAGTTGTGAAATCTGTAACTTTGAGTTTTAGGTATTATATTTGGTCTAATACTATTGAGTTGTTTGATGATGTGGCATCCACTCCAGCCTCTTTCTTATTACTAGTGGCATTTCTTTAAGATTTAAAAGCGCATTCCTCATAAATCCCAACAGCTTCTCAAGCAGTTTTTTCTTTCACAACTCCTTCCCTCCTGAAATCTGGCAAACAATGCCCATTTAAGCACCAAGCGGATCTTTCCCCAATTGACTTAGCTGCTATTGAATCCAAGCCGGTTAGAATGGACCCTTTTAAATGGGAAAAGGAAAGGAGATAGAGCCACGAAGAAAAGAAAACCTTCATAAACACGAGATGAGACAAAAAGAAAGAGAGATCGATTCATTAGGCCTTCTGGAGATCGAGATGTGAGAAAAGAGTCAGTGACTGAGGGTAAAAAAATATATAATAAAGAAAAAAACCATTAGAAGCTAAGTCCGGATAAAAAGGAAGAAGACGGCGCTAGATAAGAAGTTCTTGGAGGAAGAGTAGCTCTTGTCTCTTTCCCGGCAATGTCAGATCAGGAAGAGCTGGCTTGACTTTATTATTGTCTTTACTTTATTCTATGCTCTTTAGTGATGGAGGAAGAATAGATAGAAAGAAAATGTGCTACTTTCTTCCTTCGAGTTCGATCACCGTACTGTGCCTCTTCACTCTTCCTAAGGCTTTCGAGAATGGATTGATTCTATTCTGACAGCTTTCCTTCTTGTCACGCTTTGAAGGCTATGAGACAGATTCACAGTAAGCAAGCTCTTGCTTTTCCCCCCTTGCCATCTATTCATGCTTGGCACACTAAGAGAGGAAGACAGGAGAATCTTTCTTTTCTTCCAAAAAAAGCCCAAAAAAGCCATCTTTCGTGGGGTTGATGTGTGATTGCCTATTGATGGACTTTCTCGGGCCTTTTGGCGTATCCTTTTTTGGTAGGTTTTTACGGAGTGTCGAGTCACATAAGAAGCGATTATTCTTGTTGAGGGCGCCTCTGCTTTGGAAAACTCTTTTGCTCTAACTCGGATAAGGTTCTTAAAGTAGCTGATGATCTCTTGTTCACTGTACGTACTGAAAAGAACAACAGAAAGCCGTAGCCAAATAGATCTTGCTTGAAGAAAGGAGCGTAGTTAGAAAGGCAGAAAGACTCCTTTCATCACCCATCTTGGCCTTATGTTTCTTCTGAGCGCAGCTCTCTTACTTAATCTTAATTAGTAGTTTGCTGTAATAAGAAAGGTGTTGATATTCAACGATGCGGCAAATCATCTATTCCATAAAAACTCACTTAACACTTTCTCATTCACACCGCCCGACTAGTGCGCAATAAAGACCAAGGCAAAGCCTTTTATTTCTAATTCAAGAATTCTGAGGGAAGTGCTATTCAATTGACCATGAGGCTCTACCCTTCCTTTCTTACCGAATTCATTCTAAAGCGTCTCGCGCCAGGAGCGCTGCTGTAAGCAGTTATGATCTCAAGCACTAACCTTTTGTTGTGAGGACTTATTCAGAATACAATTCGCGTAAAGAGGGTGCCTTACTAAATAGGGGCACTTAGCTTTCCCACGAAGGTCAGTGAGAAGCTTGTAAGTTCTGCTTTAAGCTATGGGCTTCCCTAGAGGGATGAGGTGGTCGTACCGCTTCTGGGACCACGATTTGCACCACTAGGGGCTATTTTTTCGACAGGAGTTTGATACCCTCCGCAGGTAAGCTTTTCTTCTGTGATATTTCCTTCTTCGTTTGTTTTGGGTCGCTCCATCACTCACTTCGCTATAAGAATTGAGTAAGCCGATCTCGACTTCTCATAGACTGGATTGTCAGAATCTGCTCGCAAACAAACTTGCTTCTTGCCCATGTACTCGTAAGGTATCCCTTAATCTTTAGCCTCCTCTTGATCAGGGTTTCCCCCTTCCTTTAGTATTTCTAATAAATAGAAGCAGATATAGTTAACCGAAGGCCTTTTGACTGTTATAGTCTCTCGCTTGGACTCTTCTCACGAATTGGATTCGAACCACCACAACCAAGAAGGCCCTACTTGACCAAGCAAATAGTAGATCGTGAGTTCTTAGGAACACACACACCTCTAATGGGGATCGGCTCGAACGCTGAACTTACCTCTTTGAGGCCACGATATAAAGGCTTTCCTAACAAAAGTTGTCTCTCCATCAGTCTGAATCATTAACCTACGAATCCGAATAATGTGTAGTGCTTTTCCTCTAAGAAAAGTTAAGTTATGCAGAGTCACAAAGATCTTGATCCCCAAAAGACTAAAGGCGGTTCAAGGCGAGGTCTTGTCAGAGCCTGATGTACCTGGTCCTTGCTATCTCTTCTACAGTTCCGCCTCCTCTTGAAGCGACATCCTTTTGGTGACTTTATGGGCTAAAGCGAATGAACGAAACCAAAGAGTCAGATTCGGAAATCGGTAAACTAACCTGAGTCTTAAAATCCGGTGGAACCGAAAGAACGCGAATAAGGCCTGGGAAGCTTAAAGCATCAAGGACACGCGGAGCATCCATGAAGAAAGATTCAGCCGTGAAAATATGGGCCGACATCCTTAGAGCGAAAGGGACTTTCCTTTGGGGGCTTTTCCATATCTCCCGAGCTAACTCAGTATATATGGATGGAACGAGAAGGACTTTTATGATATGACACAGGGCGAGGTCGAAATGGGGTGTATGTATTGTATTTCCCTCCTCACCGTAAGCTGCCTTGTCCCCCCTCAACTAGAAAAAAGATACATATACCATGGACTCTGGCCTAAGGGCCTTCGTCCCCCAATTCAGCTCTTCTGTAACGATGAGGAACCACCACTATCTTCTGGCTCTGAGGCGGAATTGGCATCGTGCTGCCAGAGGAAAGCGAATGTCGCTTCAACCCCGCTTAGCAAGGAAAGGAAAGAGAATAGCATATAGAGGAAGGGAATGAGATGAAAGTACGGAAATACGGACATGAGCCCGCACAAACAAGCTCTCAGGCAAAAATAATTGGAAATAGGCCCACCCTTTTTCTAGAACTGTTCGGAAGAACAGATGGGAGAAAAGCCGATCAACAGGCTACAGACACCACTTCTCGAGATCTCGCTTAGTCTTTGAATAGAGCCGCAAACCAGATGTTGCTGTGCCGGAATGATCTTGCCGTACCGCTATTACCCTACACGAAGAGAGTAGATGAAAAAACCAAAAGAAAGGTAATGGGGTACTCCATCGCTACAGATTACCGACACCTGCCAAAGTCCACTCGCTATTAGCTCGCTTAAATCTCTTCACTCGCATAGTAAACTGCGCTCCAGCAATTCAATGATCTCTGTGACTTAGCTATCAAGGTCACTCGCCGAACTCTTTCAGCCATGCAACACTATGCAGAATTGAGGTTTTTATTCCTCGCCAAGGCTTTCACAGCATCAGCCCTAACGGATTCGGTGAAGCATACTTAATAGAAAAACGCCAGGAGTTTCTTATTCTTCTTCAACCTTTCTTCGATAGGCATCGCACCCTCACCTCAGGTCATAATTACGCAATTGGCCCAGTTAGAGTTCTGACTATAGCTGCAACCTATCTCATATTGGGGAGAACCCTCGATCAAACTAGAAATATCATAAGAGAAGAAAGTGTAGAAAAGAAAGAACGTTTTGATTCGAGGCGGATCCCTTTTTTGTTTGTCTTTACGGGTTGAGTAAACAAAAAAAAGAAAAAAGCTTTCTCATTTTTTTTAACACACTCTAATGACAAAGCGTCCGTTCACGTCAGGGTTCGAAGGCTGCTTTGACTTTCATCGAGATTGGCTTGGTGTTCAGTGACTGGCCTTTCTCTTGTTGTTTCTATCAGCATAAAGGAAATGTTTCAGTCACCGCCCCACAAAACAAACGTATGTGAACAAAAGTAAAAAGTACGAAGTACGAGAAAGGGGCAAGGGTTTGTCTTGGGTTCAATTCCCAAAGCTCCTATGTGGCAAAAAAGACTGAAAAACTGGTAAGTAAAAAGAGATGAAAAAGCGGTTTTCAAAATGGTTTCATTGTTTTCATCTTAATTTTATGACAAATAAGGTCCGTTGTTTCTATAGTGGTAAATTCTGCCTGTGTCTGCTCCTCGTTGCCTGTATCACTCTATCTTCTTCCATCTTTATGCTTCTTGGCAAAATGGAACTATTTCCATTTTTCCTTTCTAAGGCATTCATAGCCGCGGGAAGCCGCACCATCTCGTCTTTATTGATCAAGATGGGCTTCTCAGGTGGGCTAGCCTTGGCTGTTGCATGGTCTCTGAAATTATTCATTTCAGAATCGTGTAACATTTCGTGTGGACCGATTTATTTGGAAGCAGTTCCACTGGTAATTCCGAGACCAGCGTAAACCAACCGGACCCGACCTCTCCCAATCCTGGTGAACCCGCAGCGCCTATTGCGGAGGTTTATCACCCGTTACTGGAGGGCGGACAGAGGCGCCAAGAACTCAACGATCGTCTTGGTATTAACAGTCTAGGACGTTCTTTGTCTGACGAAGTTCGCGAGTCCATTTGGAAACCAAATTCCTGATGGAACTCAAGATAGAAAGCACTTCGTTCGGACAGGTTTTCCGAGGATTCCCTCATGTATAAAGGCACCAGATAAGGGGCATCCTCTTCTACCCTAATGGTAAGGCATTATCATTACAAACTTACACTAAACACATGAATATAATGGAGAACCATGGGACGCACCGTAGCCTTCCTTATCAGAGACTGATGGAAGCGTTATATAATAAGGAACTCGAGCTGGATGGAATTTAATTGACTTAATAGAAACATTGGGCAATTTACTTTTTTTTCTTCCAAAACCTTTCTTTTTTCGGTATGCCGCTCCGCGAGCAAGGAGTGCCACGCACGAGCGGAGCGAAAACAAAGCAAAGCAGGGGGAATTCTTCGTTGGGGGAAATCCTTTGATTGCGTATTGAATATAGATCCATGTCTTTCTTGTTCCACTAGCTAGGACCAAATTCTCACATGTCAGTTTCGTTATTACAACCTTCTTTTTTGATGTCAAAGACCAGAAGCTATGCGCAAATTATCATTGGATCTTGGTTGTTCTTAACAGCGATGGCTATTCATTTAAGTCTTCGGGTAGCACCACTAGATTTTCAACAAGGTGGAAATTCTCGTATTCTGTATGTACATGTTCCTGCGGCTCGGATGAGTATTCTTGTTTATATCGCTACGGCTATAAACACTTTCTTGTTCCTATTAACAAAGCATCCCCTTTTTCTTCGCTCTTCCGGAACCGGTATAGAAATGGGTGCTTTTTTTACGTTGTTTACCTTAGTTACTGGGGGGTTTCGGGGAAGACCTATGTGGGGCACCTTTTGGGTGTGGGATGCTCGTTTAACCTCTGTATTCATCTCGTTCCTTATTTACCTGGGTGCACTGCGTTTTCAAAAGCTTCCTGTCGAACCGGCTTCTATTTCAATTCGTGCTGGACCGATCGATATACCAATAATCAAGTCTTCAGTCAACTGGTGGAATACATCGCATCAACCTGGGAGCATTAGCCGATCTGGTACATCAATACATGTTCTATGCTCATTCCAATCTTGTCTAACTTTGCTAACTCCCCTTTTCAACCCGTATCTTCTTTGTTCTGGAAACACGTCTTCCTATTCCATCTTTTCTCGAATCTCCTTTAACGGAAGAAATCGAAGCTCGAGAAGGAATACAAAACCTAGTTCACTCGCTGAGTCTCTTTGCATCCATGGCTGAATGGTTAAAGCGCCCAACCTATACCAACCTAATAAAGGCAAATTCGTAGGTTCGATTCCTGCTGGATGCACTTGGAACGTTCAGTTCAATTGCTGCTCACCAGAGTTTGCCAGTATGCTTAAAGAGGCGCTTGAATGCCCCATGAGAGACCTCGGGTTTCCGTGTATACACATTCAGGTATAATTCATGACAACGTTATAGAGGCATTCACTGAGCGAAATCCTTTCCTTTCCTCCTTGACTCTCTCTAACGTCGAGCTAAGTGACTCTGTCATGCCGCTTCAAGTAAAGAAGAGCGCAAGCCGATATGGATGCCTTTATGCGTATGCGTCAGGAGCTCCCTATCGCGAGCCTAAACCATTTCATCCTCTCCAATGACGCATTGTCTGTGGCAATTTGGGGATTTTCCTTCTATCGAGGACCGCGAAGAGCGTGAGCCCATACTTGGCACAGTTACCTTCTCATGATACAATACATCCTTACCAGGGTTAGCAGTGACCATAAGTATCTTCTGCGTAGGGTTAAAGGCACGGAGAATGTATTTGCTTGCGCCGTCACCATCTTAGAAGAAAGTGTTTTTTCCAATGTCTGAATGAGAGACTGCCGGGGCACTTACTCGTTATGAATGAAAGCCCTTCCTGCCTTATTTTCCGGTAACGGTCGCGACGAGTACTCTAGCTATTGGAGTCTCTTAGCGGATCCGTTAGCGGGTAGTAAACTTGGCAGGGAGAATAATACAATCCGTTTGGCAGGTCAGGTGCCGCCTATGCTTATAGTTTAGTTCATTTTCGATAGTTGATTCGATATCAATCAGATTCGGGAGAAAAGAGCCGCCAAGTCGTCACCAATATTATCTGAGGTCGGGATCAACAGTGCTATCCAGGCGGGTCACCCTACCCTATATAATAAATAGGTGGATCTCAACTTCGTGACTAACTCGGCCAGCGGCAAATGCAAATCATCCCAAAGTGTCTTCTTACTCGGCCTAGTTACCCTTCGGTAATTGGATCGGAAGGTAACAGGCTGTATCTATCTATCTGGGTTCAATTCCTTGAGTCCTACCGGAATTCCTTCGATGCTTGCTCGGGCGAGGTCGACGTTCTGAACGGATGAAGAGATAGACATTTTCTTTTTGTAGGGATAGCCTCTTAACCTACATGAGTCATAGTTAAGCCTTTCCCTACAGGGCATGGAGATCGAAATCCCGAGGGAGCTATGTTTTCCCGCTGGGAAGAATCAGATAAATGGAAAGTCCTCATTCTCCATTGCAAGAGTTGAGGTGGCAGGTTCATGGTAAAAAAAGGCTTCGTTCGATCTCTTCGACTGAACCTGAAGGAGACTTCGATCATTCCACTTTAGCTTCTGAAGGAATCATGTCACTTGGAATTTCGTAAAGTGAATCTTCTCTTTCAGATCCTGGCCTTGGTAGAACTTGTCTTTGATTGGGATTTTGATTGAAAAGATGTTAGACCGCTTCCGCTTCCTCATGTGCCTAAGAAACCGAGGCAATCTCAATTAAAGCCAATTCAAGTTTTTCCTACTCAATCTTTTTTATATTTATAGAAATAGCACTCGATCAAAGGGGAGCATAAGCAAGTTCAGTGGTGGAAACCTCTGTAATCGATCGATGGGAAACTCGAAGCTGTCTGGGGCAGGAGCAAACTCATATTAGGCACTGCCGCAGCATCCACTGGTACAAGGAAGAGGCACGATAGTGAAGATCAATCCATCTCAATCTACAAAAACGAAAAACATTGCCTTAGGCATGCAACCCCAAAAAAAGGATAGAAAGACTGCTCGCTCGAAGAAAACTCTTTTAGAGCCTGGTACAAGCCAAGCCCCCTCGATTCGGCAACAAGAGTCGGTTATGGAATAGTCTTTTGATCGGCTTTCCCGTTCTTGAGGACTTTCTGGCCGGTAGGCTTTATAGCGGACCTGCCCCGCTGACAGGGAGGATATGAAATAGATAATTATAGTTGCGCTTGCCTTAGAAACTCTACGCCTATAGTATAGTAAGGCATGTTCTCGAAACTAGATTAACTCGTTCTTGTCTCCGGCGATTAACCTATTCCAGAGCAGTCTGGTGATTAGCCTATCTCTTTTCTCGAAGCCTTCGTAAACTCATTGTCGGGTTCTATTGTAGTGGAGGTTGCTGTGAGGGATCCTTGTGCTAATGAAGATTGCTTCCAGTGATCGGGAAATAATAAATACAAAACCATTGCTTTCTTTCCAACACTCCGGATAGGTGGAAGGATCTATGTTCATCCACAACTTCCTTTCAATCCACATCGGCAAATTTAGGCTTTCTCTACTGGGAGTCATCAAAGGAGGAATAGGCATACGCTGGTTCGATAAGCCAAGGAAAAACAAACAACCACCGCTTGGTTTTGACACTCAAGCGACCCGCCCTGCTAAACATCGATGCAAAGGTTAGATTTCATCCCCTCTATCTCCAAGCCCCTTTACTAGGTTGGGCAAGCTTGGATGCCCCTACTCACAACAAGTTGCTGGTCGGGATCGTGGAACTATCGCTCGAGAAGTAAGTAAGCTGGTCCTTGTTTGGTCATAAGGATAATCGTTCTTATTAGGTCTGGGGCGGCCGGTCCGGGGGTTACCCGGATTGGTAATGGCATAACCAGAAGAGGGGTAGGGGAGACAAGGTGTAGCGCTGGGTAGCGCAGCGCATCTGTTTCGGGTACAGAGGCGACGAGGGGTGCTAACCCGGCCACCCAACTCAGCAGGTCAGGGTCGGGCCGGCCATAGGTTCGAATCCTGCCACCTTTCTTGTGGATCATCCTGTGGTTACCGGATGATGGGAATAAAAAAGCAGAAATTTGGAAATGAGCACGAAATGTCAATATATGAATTGTTTCATTATTCGTTATTTCCGGGTCTTTTCCTTGCATTCACTTACAACAAGAAACAACCACCAGCGTTTGGTGCAGCACCTGCATTTTGGTGCATTCTTCTTTCTTTCCTTGGTCTTTCGTTCCGTCATATTCCTAATAACTTATCCAATTACAACGTATTAACCGCTAATGCACCTTTCTTTTATCAAATCTCAGGGACATGGTCTAATCATGAGGGTAGTATTTTATCATGGTGTCGGATCCCCAATTTTTATGGATTCCTTCTTTGTTACCGGGGTCGACCCCAAAGCCATAATGTATCAAAACGAGGAGGCCATAGAGAAACTTTTTTTTTTTTTTTTGTCTCGAACTTCGTGAAGAACTCCATTCTATCTCTCCCTCGTTACGAACAAAAAAGTGGGTTTTTCCAGTTGTACACTCCCTTCGTTCTACGAACCCTTGTTGATTCTGAACTTCGTTCGCGAAGGAGCCGGACTTTTGCTTTTGACGGACCAACCCTTTTTTATGCGCCGCTTTACCCTGAAAGGAAAATCCATAGTCCTCTGGGCGCTAGGCGCTCCCGTGGTTCGCGAAGGAAAAGAACTCATCCTTTGTTGCATCTGGCACGAGATGATAAAGAGAGCTTCGTCTATCGATGAACAGCGGATTGACGGAGCTCTTGGCATTGCTTTGTTTTTCTCTCCTTTCCTATCAGCGAGTTCCGATCCTTTTGTTCGAAATTTCTTCGTTCGTACCGAACCGCTTGCAGAATCAAATCCTGTTCCACAAGATCCTATATCAGCTATACATCCTCCTTGCATTTATGCCGGAGACGTCGCCAGTGCTATGGGCTTTGGCTTATGTAGATCCAAAATGATGAATGGGATTGTGGCACTCCACTCGCCGCCAATGCGAAAGGATGCCGCCGAAAAGAATGGAACGCTGCTTCGCTCTGCTGGATGCGTCGGATCCCGTATAACAAGCGAGCTTCTTACCAAACATGTGGGCGCTAAATGCTATCCTGCTCTATTGTTACGTAGCAATAGAAGCCCGCTCATGCTGCTTCGGCGGCGCTTTTTCGCCTTCTCTTCGCTCTGCACAGGAGCGCTAGTGAACACGGGGAGGGCGCAGGCGAAGCGTGTCGTTCGTAATGGAAAGAAAGATACCACTACTTCGCCTCTTTGTTGGACCGCCGGCGCGAACACAGTGGTCTCTGACCAGGACCAGGAACCAATTCGAATTTGGATCTTGACATGTTGGTGGTTTTTAACCGTAGGCATCTTGCCAGGAAGTTGGTGGGCTTATCATGAATTAGGTCGGGGTGGCTGGTGGTTTCGGGATCCCGTAGAAAATGCTTCTTTTATGCCTCGGGTATTAGCCACAGCTCGTATTCATTCAGTAATTCTACCCCTTCTTCATTCTTGGACCTCGTTTCTTAATATTGTGACTCTTCCATGCTGTGTCTCAGGAACCTTTTCAATACGGTCCGGATTGCTAGCTCCCGTTCATAGTTTTGCTACAGATGATACACGAGGAATCTTTTTATGGCGATTCTTCCTTCTAATGACCGGCATATCTATGATTCTTTTCTCCCAGATGAAGCAGCAGGCATCGGTCCGTAGAACCTATAAAAAAGAGATGGTTGTGGCGCGAAGTACTCTTGTGCACCTACGGCTCGCGCAACCCCGCCCGTTATGTTATGGAAGAATTTAACTTAACTTATTGCTGGGCCGGTTATTCAGAGCCAGTAATTGGATGCCGGATTTCGCCCCGCAACTAGAAGAAGATCGCTTCGGGGGTCACTGTGGCGTGGCTGAATGTAGAGCAGTCCGCCCCTACAGCCTTTGATCAGTAGATTATTTAGAACTTCGGAAGATGGTCAAGGTTTTTATTCCAAGCCACTGCACTAGATGCGCATGTAGTCGTAGTAGTCGGCCCAGAATGCCTCCCTCTGTTCTATACTATAGAATAAGGTCAAGGCCTACGAGCTCTCTGTTTTTGTTTTATGGCAGAGATCTTTCCACACCAAGGAAAAGGAACCGAATCACAAAGATCTATTCACTTATTTGAAGCAGCATCGGAAAAGAAGCGGATGGTTCATGTAGCAGTGGAAGAGGCAGTCGCCTTTTATGAAGTCTGGGCTTTCGAGATCGAATCGTAGCCAAAGTATTTTTCCAGGTTTAGAAAGACTGGTTCGAAAGGACCAGGAAAGATCAGCTGTTCGCTCTTCTTCAAGGGGTGAGAGAGCAAAAGAGAGTAATGACATCGTACCGTAACCCTACCCTAGAAAGGGAAATTTGATTAGCTTGCTTGAACAAATCCGCTCTTTTCGAACATCAGGCCAACGGGCGTGAGATGAGATGATATTTGCTGTTGGATTAATATTCTGATCACTACGCTTTAGTGGCCAACGGGCGTCTGATCACTTCGCTTTAGTGGCCAACGGGCGTGAGATATGAAAAGAGTGACCCTGAGCATAGGCCGACGCATGCTCATTCTATTTTCCCATAGTGACATTCTCCTTCCTGATTCCAGAGCAGAGAGAGGAAATCTGTCTCATTCGGGGAGATAGTCAAGCATTTTGATACCGGGCTCAGAGAAGAAAGATGCAAAGGCAGGGATTGAGTGAAGCTCTTCCCCTCTCTCCAACTAGTCGCTTTTTCTACTCTAGTTCTTTATATACTCGCTTCAAGTATTCCGCTCGCTCTAGCTATCGCTTTTTCAAAGAAAAAGGTCTTACGCTACGTAAACTACGCTCTTACGCTTAATCGCTCTTACGTTACTTCGTAACTCTATAGTATTCTCATAAAAAAGCTAAGATAGATCTAATAGTTCGCGGAGAGGAACTGGCCAGGAGAATAAGAAGATTTGAGAAAAAGAATGATTCTCCCAAGTCGAGTGACAGGGCTTGACCTTTACGGATGGCTTAACTGATCTAATTAGAAGTACATCGCTAACAGGTTTGCTTGAAATACGCCTTTCAATCTCTTACCTGTTTTCCTAAGCAAACTCTCATCGGCTGGCCGGAAACTTGCCTCGAAATGCTCCCTCGACCTCTCTGATAAGCATGCTTCATAAGGAGGTCCCGGCACGTGAGACCTAGCTCGGGATAGATTATGCATGTAGGGAGGCACAAGGCCCCTTCCCTAGAAATGAATTGGTGAGCCGACTCTAGCTCTGCGATCATACTAGAAAGACGGCTTCTTGGTCATCATCCTAGAAGGCTGCCCCTATTTATTTAGACTGGAATATTTATACTGGAACTGGACCGACAACCAAAGTAAATTCCCTCTCGATTAAGGTCATTCCCAAGGGCTGCAGGAGAACTCCAACTAAAGATGGGCTTAGAACTTAAACTAACTTTTTGGCAAAGAACAGGTGAAGACCTTAGGACTTTAGGACAGGGGACGGATACGAAGTCTACTAGATGAGGGACTGGTGGGGAACTCCCCATGGCAGGAGGAAAAACTGTTACGGACACTGAAACTCCAGAGTCTTCCATGGCTTATCCAGAAGCAATGGCCTGGCCTGAAACTGGCTAAAAAGAAAATGGCTTGCTAACAGGATCTGTAACAGGTTTCAAAAGATTACAAACTTGAAAGAGCTTAACTGTCGCAATTAGCTTCCCTGGCTTGCTTTGCTAGCTTCTACTTTAATGCAGAACTCCCAATAGCAGGAATTACACTCGATGGATTGGTGAAAGAACCTGGCTTTCTAGCTTGACCTTTACTCTTCACACGAAAGCTTTCAAATTCCCTTGTTTAGAGGGACAAAGTGACTCGAACAAAGCAAAGCGAAGAGGTTCTTTAGCGTAGGCTAGTCAGTTTACTTGGAGTAGCTTTCCCGCTGCCCTGTAAGTTTCAGTTGATCTAATTGCAGTTGCTTTGCCCTTTCTGGGGGTTTGACCTGTTGGAGTCCTAAGCTAATCACTTACATCCCTTAATTTCTTGAAAGCTGGAGTATCTCACGCGGGAGTCTTGAAAGCAAAGCCTAAAGATCCAATTGAATGTCCATATTCAGCCTTCTCTTTGTCAGAAAAAAGTAATTCGATTCCTTGGCTTTCTCTTTCTTTCCATGCTCCGAGATGAGTTGACTTTCGAGTAGTCGATGATTGTAGACAGGATTCTCCTATAGGTAAATCCTTGTCTTTGTTCTTTTTTTGAAAACTTTTATGATCTTTCTCGTTTCTTTCAAGTCTAATAGTTACGAGGCCATAACAGATGGTAAATTCGCGGTTTATGCTGGAAAGAAGGCAGAGCTAACCCTTAATTCTACTGCTCTCTAAAAGGCCTGCCTATTCTATTAGTCAAGCTTGGAGAACATAGTACTCGGACTTACTAGATGAAAGACCGTGATTGGTGAAGGGCTTAAAAGCGCCTTAGGTAGCTGCTATCTATCGGGTCTTTTCTAAGAGGTTAGGTGGTTGAGTCGAAGCGGAGAAGGAGACTAAGTCATCGGTCGTGCCGGGATTGATTTCCTACTTCCAGCTGAATGAGGGCCACACAGCCGTCAACCCTGCTGGAAGTGCTTTCTAGATCCAATCTCCTGGTCTTTCGTTCGCTATTCGAATGTCTTGACCAGTAGAAATGTACGAAAGGTGGTCTCGTCCTTTCCAACTAGTAGCTAGTAGCTCCGTCGTTGATCTCTCTCTCTTCCGGCCTATTAAGTAAAGTAAGTTAGTTCGAGATCGAAACTGGACCTGAGAGAGACTAGACTTCTAGTCTCAATCTTCCTATTGATCAAAGGCTATGCTATCTTTAACTCGACTCTAGTGAAGAGGCAGAGTTACCTCACTAATTTTATTTGAACCAATATCAAGCCCATCAATAGGGGACTATCCCATAACATAGGAAGTTGCTTCTTGGAATGCCGTCGTTCAAGCACAGGCTGACCACTGATTCAATCTTCAAACCAAAAGCCAGATCTTGCTACTAGAAAACCGAAGGAGCACACAAAGCAAACGAAAATCACCAAGCAACAACTACGTTGTTTGTGTAGGCGGAATCAAGTTTCAAATCATAAGATGACGAAGTGACTGCACCAACGAATCAAGCGGAACACATGTTTGATCCACTCTACGAACTGAAAGCGAAATTTTGCGAAACAACCACGCCCGGATCCGCAAGAATGGCTATGTAGGTAAGTGGATCCGCGCTATGATCGCTTTGAGTTCTGCTCGAAGGCTTTAGGAGTTTGAAGTAAAGGCGAGGGAGGACTCCTCCTCCGATCACTTAATTTTTTTTATTAACCCTCGGACGTATATTCTTGACGTCCTTACCAAAACTTCCTTACCCAAGGGGAGTTATTTTAGCACCAAAAGGCTTGTTTTCTTGATCTCAAAAAGCTCAGGGCCGAGGAAATTAAATTGATGGAACCTGTATCATTAGGTATTGATCTAAGCTTAGAACGGGCTAAGAGGGTAGCCCACGAGCGAAGAACTTGCTGGGATCGAAGAACATCCTGAGCATAGGCTCGTAAGAGGGAAATGAATAGATGAGCTCCCCTTGCCTTGAAAGAAGCTAGCCGGTAGAAGAGACCGTCCTAAATGCTGCCGTGATTTTTTTTATAATGGAGCACCAGACGCTCCCCATAAAGACCTCTTTCCTGGTGGTTGGTGAGCCCTCTTCTGACTTGGCTACTTAACCTTGAAATAAAAGAAACCTTTGGCGTAATAGCTCATCTCTTGAAGATGGACTGCGTATCGATCTGCAACTGCTACTCCAATTCCTTCTGCTGGAAAAAGTACTGGTGAAAGTGCCTGAACCTAAGCAGTGACTATTCTTTTTACTTTATTGAAGATTTATATTGAATTGAATAACCTTTCCTTTCACTAGCCTTGACTTTGAAATTCCCTTTTTTTTTTTAAAGAATCTCCACTTTTTCGGTCCTCTTCAAAGTGAAAAGCTAAGAGCTAAGAAGGAGGAGTCTTACATCGTTACTATTGCACTTTTTGGTTTATGTTGATGATCTGATCATTATAAGTTATCCGAACATCTCTATTTAATTTAGATTATGGCTGTCGAAAAAAGTGGAAGATCTGCACTCTTTACTCTTTATATAAATAAAAAACGAAATTGGCCATGGGAATGGGATCTTAATTCACCTTCACACGGCGGAACTATTAAAAAAAAAGAATGAAAAAGAGGAGGAAATATAACATTTTTTTTATAAAAAAGGGAGAAAGGCTAGAATATAGTACGAACTCCACCTCCTCCCCGATCAGCTTGACCAAAAGGCATAATCCGTTTTTGAGCATAAGCAAGCAGGAAGGAAGAGATCTCCGGGCAGCTAATCAAGCCGATAGGTAGGTCTCCCCTAGCAGCAAGCCCAATCTATCCTTCGTTAGCGCCCTTAGATTCCCTATTTAGATAGATCCTATTCTATGTTGATCTTTTTCTTGTCTATAGAGTGGCTGCAAAAAATGAAGGAATATAATTTTTATTTCTAAAGATAAAGGTATAATTATATGTATTGCACACATATAATATGAAGAGTATTAAGACAGCATCTAAAGGAGAAAAGCATTATAGCCCTCTGGTTTCAGGCTTTCCGGATGTCCGGAGTGAGTGAGAAAGCCACCGGTAAACTCGAGGTAGACTTTTCCATGACATACATTCGGCTTGACGGGATCATAGCCTTAGCCATAGACGGAAAGGAAAGCTAGGCCATGTCCGCTACAGAATACTGTACTCTAGCAGCCCCCCCCTTGCCTTAACTTTCACTTAAGGATGTCCATGTTCTTGTATTATCTCATTCTGAGTGGGACTTTTTTCAATATGTTTGAAGTTCCCTGATGGGAAGAAAGGTTCTGCCTGCCCGCGTTGCTTCCCCTTTTTTTTGAAAAGAAAAAAAGACCGGCAAAGAGCTATCCGCACATGAACCCACTAAGGGGAAGGGGCTTTTCTTTTTTGTTTTTCCAGATAAAAGCTACGTAGAAGGAGGGAATAAGGAATCTTCCTATACCTGCACAAGAAAAGTGAGTCGAGTACCTTGTACCTTAGTTAGACCTCTCGAAAGCCATCTCACTTGGAAGAAGCATGTCACTTGGAAATGCCATCCAATGGCCTAAACCGCATCTAATTAGGCATTCAAACTATTTGACTGATGTAGTAGTAGTAGCAGCAAAAAGGAAACTGACCCCCGAGCATAACCATAGATATTGGAAAGGTGCTTGGCTCGAAAGGTTCACTAAGCTATTCTTGATGGAATGAATCATTCTAAACTGCCGAGATCTTTGAAAAGACGCAATTTTTCGTGGGCTACATGCGGAATAAACGAGTTACATACTTGAAAACGAGTAAGATACGAGCGTAATAGTAAGACTGTCCGCGAGCACAGAGAGCGGGCTAGGGACGACTGATCCTGATAGTGAGAGACGGGGAAATAGTGAAGAGCAGCAGAACGTAAGAAGATATGGATATCTTCTATGAACTTGAATGGAACTTTCAGACGCTCAGCTCAGTTTCAAAGTGCAGGGTGGACGAAGTGAAGCTGAAGATATCCCTAGCTTCGGGAAGCGTCTTTAATTCAAACCTAGCTCTCCAAAAAGAAAGAGTTCCTCACTTACTTATTGGATTTGTGTTGTGGTATCGATTCAATTTAGCTCCGCGAAAAGCACACTTCTTTCAAAGGAAGACTCGTACTCGTATACCTGTCTTTGCGATTTCAGAAGGCGATCGGCCAATGGAGGAGGGAAGCAAAGCACAAGGAATCAAGGCTAGTAGTTCTCCAGACCCCAGGTTCTAAGGCAGCGGATCGGTTGGATACTCTCTGGCTCCCTTGCCTAAACTTAAGGTCACCGTCATATCTGTGATCAGGACTTAGAACACGGATTCCTCTTTTCTTTGAATTCTCCTCTTTCAATACTGAGCTCGCCTATCATTCTAATACCACTGGAACAATCAGATTCTACCAAAAAGATGGAAGAGAAAGATTTTGACAGAGAGGAAGCAGGATTTGAAGAAGACTTGGCAAGCGGGGGAATCGAATCAACCCAAACTTCTACCTTATAGTTACTACCTTTGGTGTACTAATCACCCACCTTTCAATTGGGGTTTACTTTTGAGATAGTTTATCCAGTCCGACATCGTGAATTCACATTCACATAGAGTAACCTACTTCGCTTCCATAGAAGACCAAAGACACCATTCTTTCTCCTTGAGTCGATTCCGCGTTGGATGAGTCTAATTCGATGTCGAAATCGAATCAATATGCTTAAGACAGGCCCTTTGTTTAATTAATGGGTTTCGCCAAACACGAAACTGAACGAGCTCTTTGTGTTCCCTACGGCTGCATAGGTTCTTTATCTTTCTCCGGATATACTCTCAACTGCCTCCGCTATCCTATCAACGGATCAGTCAATATCAGTAGTGGAGGAAGAAGAGTAGTCCCCTGGTCATCAGTTAGTAGTTTAATAATCCCAGTAGTGGTCCTCTTGCCTAGCGGAGTCAGCCCTTACCCTTAATGGACAATGATAGGCAGACCAAATATTGCGCATCGCAGTCTAAGCGTGCTTGCTTTGCGCACCGGCGCAGCAGAATTAGAATCAGCTGGCTCAGATGAGTGGCTCTTGGCTTACTTCCTTGAGAAGGGCTTTCTGTAACTAAGAAATCAGAATTGTAGTCACCCTACGTAAAATCATTCTTCGAGCTTTCAGAAATCTCCTCCTTATCTTAGTGATTTAGGGTTCCTATTATAAAAATAAAGAAACCCAGAGAGAGCCCAGGGGCACAGATTCTCCTCCCCTCCTTATCGATCTTATATATAGATATAAAAGGAGAATCAATCAAATAGATGATTCTATTTGAATAACTATAGGAAGTATAATAGCAAGGATACTTCCCACCTTATTACTTATTAGGTGCTTCTGTTAAAACCGATGAAAATTCGTAAGAATATATCTCGGGTGATCCCATTGGGAACCATGAAGTCCTTGAGGACCATGTTCACAATGTTCTACACACAGAAGAGGACTTCTAAAAAAACGAGGAATAATAAATTGAAAAATAATAACACCATTAAAAAATAGAATAATAACACCATGAAAAAACTTGTTACTGTATATGAACCTACGTATTGTTGTTTACCAAGACTTGCTGAAATAATTGAAAGTTATTACTACCACAATAAAATTATGTTTCCAAACTTAACTGAATTTGAAGTGAAATATATTATACAATGTATATTGAATTGCACATACACATTGTCACCTATTCTGGTTAAGTCAATCCCTTATCTGAAATCCTTCAGATAAGCAATAATAAATTTAATAATAGCCGCCTCATACGTATTAATTCTAATCAATATATAGAATTCTCACCTAAAGCTGGTGGAGACACCCTTGTCTTAATTGCTCTAGGTTTGATGATAAACAATAATATTATTGAGAATAATATGTTAAAGGAGAATATATCTTTTGGATTTAAAACGAGTTTGTTAGAATATTATGATTATGTTGCTACAAGCAGGAATATAGATAGGGTTTATATATATGATTTATTTAGTACGCTATCAATAATAAATCGCCCGAAACTTTTGTTTAAACTTTCTAAAATGATTAAGGATGATAAGATACTAGATTTATTATCTAATTTCCTCTATTTAGATATCATAGATGAAGATGGGGTGTATGATGGGGCTATGAGTATACCACCCTCAGGTTATCTGTCCGAAGTCCTTCTGAATTTTTATTTAATACATCTCGATAATATTTTTACTAAATGCTTTCCAGAATGGAATTATACCAGGTATGTGAATGAGGTAATTGTATCATTACCCACTAATTATAGATGGAAAAGTGAGGATATACCTTTTGGCGGTTATGATTATAATCACTTTGAAGATTGTATGGATAAACTATTCTTAAATCAAAAAATGAAGTGTGGTAACATATTTAGTATCGATCAGGGGGGTCCCGCTGTGCCTTGTAGTGGCGGTAAACTTTTGTTATCCCTAGAAGGGCAAATCCTACAGATATATGAGTAAAATAAATGCTATGATGACATCATTATTGTACAACATCGATATTATTTGGAATTTTATATTCATTGCACGTGGTAACTCTGGATGCAGGCTGGTTCCCCACGAACCCACCTCATCCCTATTAATGACTCAGATGAGTCAGTACAAAATCTTACATCTTAAAGATAGGTCTTCTAAAGAGTTCCTTAAGTCAACCATGCTTTGTGCATATCCATCATTCCTTTATCCCGCATCAGCGCGGTATTTAGCTTCCGCGGTCGTATCTATAAGTAGGCATCTCCTCATCATGAGGAGACCGTTACCCATTCCTTTGGCCACTATTCTTGCTAATAAATATAGGTCTCATATTTATAATCATCTCATAGATAGTCAAAGAATTCCTCAGAGGATTCGAATATTCCAATACCTTCGAATGATAGAATTCGAGGTGGGTTTCGCATTAATAGTCCCTAATATATTACGAAGGCGACAGCGGAGGTCCCAAAATATTTACGAGGGTTTCAGCAATTTCCTATGGAGGGGGTATGAATATGAGGCGATCTCTTACTACCAACGGGTATATAGAGCTAACATGGACTCAATGAATTTAGCTATCTGCATGGGTTTTCAAATCTGGTTCTCTTTACTTCCTGATATTATGCTTTCCTTAGAGAATTTAACTTATACCGAAATCTTATCCCCTTATATAGTAAATAGTGTCAGGAAAGCACACAAGGATGGTCGGAGGATGTTATTAATCCTGTCGTGGATTTATACAAAATTGTTTGAGATTTCTCATGCAGGCCCCGAAAGTATCATAGATGCCCTCTCTCGGGGGAAGATATAAGCACAGACACAGAGTCTGAAACCTTAGACTCCCGGGGTATAAGACGAGAGGTTCCACTGCAAAGTGTAGCTAAGAAACTAATGGTTACCACATTTCTTGTTTGTCTAATGAGCAGTGTCGCCTATACAAACGAATTCGGAACTTATCTATGTCATCTATTTAGAGAAGGGCGGTAGGATTTCTTAATTAATTAATAGCGTAAACATAAACACCTATTGAGCTCCCTCTAACGGGAAAATGCCCTTCCAGGAGTTGAAGTGAAGAAGGAGCCCATGCGTCAGTCAGTCGTTGTTCCATATTCAGATTGAGAGGTAGATGTTCCTGATCGAGACCTCTGGGCAAAGAGGTAGGATTGATTTCTCTTTTGGTGACCCTTCCCGGTAAGGTAGAATTGTGATTTCTTTTCCGCTATCCCGTTGACGAATATATAGATCAAACAACGTTTTTCCGACATCACTCACTTTAAGAAAGATGGGATAGCATTTGACGATGTGGAACAAGCTGAATTGCTTGCCAGAGTTCCACCCTGTGGTTTGCAAAAGCTAAACAATGCTTCTGATGACCCTGATAGTACCTTATTAGCAGTCTCCCTATCTGAGACTCCATATTGCTTATTATACTCATCAATCAGATCCTGAGTTACATCTTTGATAAATTCATTCCCGTGAGTGCTCTAATGCCTTCTTGTACGAAGCTAGATTCTCCTTATGAGCACTAATTGAAGATTCTAAGCAAGGTCAGGCAAACCCTCTTCTCAGGTACAGTCGCCCACATGAAATTCATGGTTTTCTTTAGGCCTCTAGATACATTTGATGAACTGAATCCCCTAGCCTATTCCGACGGATCTCTTTCTGTTTCCGTAGCAAAAGTCTAACCTACCTCATCTGGGGATAGAAACCATTCATTACATCTGCTTCGGGATAACTTTTTATCAAAAGGCTTCCTATTCGATGTTTTACCTATTGACTCAAGGTTACCTCAGACTCAAGATTCATAGGAACTGGGAACCTTTCCGTAGTGGGGATGAGGCTTCCGTTGTTTTTCATCACTAGTTATTATTTAGTAACAGGCTGTTCACCGGCGGGTCAGTAGGCCTTGACGAAAGAGAAAGAAAGGCGAACACTAGACTATCAAGTTATCAGCAGTTCCGGCCTGCTTTTTCACTAAGCCACCACCAGAATCCTCTCGCCTTGCCTGACCACTAACAGCTGGGAACAGATCTGCCTTTCCTGCCTTAGCAACAACAAGAGTGGAACTAAAATAGAAAACTGGTACTAGTCCTTATCTCGGCTAGCAACCCCTCTTAAGTAAGTTCTTAGCAAGACTAAAGAGCTAATTGGAACAGAACTGATAGGAGAGGAAAGAAAAAGCCCCTATTACGTAAGCACCTTACCTGCTTGAATTCCGGAACAGGAACAGCTATCTGTGTTCTCAAATAGACATCAACTAGTTTCTTTCAAACCGGGCTAAGCTTGTAACATGTTGGCTAATAGAGGCTAGAAGTCCACTTGCTTCACAGACCTACTCCACGCCTCCCCATAGTTTCAGAGCCGGCCTTGGCCTGCTTTAGACCTTAGGTTTGGAGTTCCATATGCCACTGTATCCTATGATGGATGTCGTATACTCACTCCCTGGTCTGTTGGAGAAAAGAGCCTCCCCCCGTGGGGAGTGTCAAGCAAAGAGAGTCCTCCGCCTTACGAGATTGACCAAGATATTTTGGAAGTATCCCTTGGAGAAAAAACCTATTTATGCAAAACCCGCGTTTGCGTGGTCTCGAGACTTGCTTCTTCATCAGATTCGACCTCATACTTAGTATGCCCAAACCCTAAAGAGGCCGGAGCCCGGTGAAGAATAGATTTAGAGTGACCATAATAGCGGTGCAACTTTTTTCTTTTGCTTGGATATAGATCGAATCTTTGCGTGACCTACCGGCCTCGTACTCTCCCGCCTACCCAAAACTAGCCCTGGGCGTAGAGTCAATAACTATTCTTCCAGGGTGTGCTACTGTTGAGTGAGTCCGACCTTCCCTCGAGAGCTAGAGATTTTTACCATGTCTTGCTTGCTTGCGGCCTACTGAAGAGAGTTTGTTAGAGTGATAAATTAACCTATCGAAATTAGGTATTAATGATTGAAAGCTGCTTGCCAAAGGGTCCCGATCAAAAGTGAGTGAAAAGTAAGTCCTGTTTTTGAGCAAATCTGATTCGTTCTGGGTCTACTACTTGTGTTTTGGGTAACTACTCTTTTCCTTCGTGCGGTGCCACTTTCCGGCATATATCAATTATAGGGACTCGTTTCGTGTAGAAGCAAGCGAAGAGATTAGTCGTAGAATGAAGATCCTGCTTGACTCTAAGGACGAGGCAACTCTATCTAAATGGGTTTTAACGACTCCTATTTTGATGATCGTATACGATTGACCAGGCCTCTTCTCTATAGAAGAAGACTTAGAAAGTAAGTTCTCTGTCTTTTCTTTCGCTCTTTGGGAGGCTATCTGGGTTACCGGTCCCTGGTCACTATTTAAAGTTAAAGTAAAGATCTAGTATCAGACGTTTATTAAGATTCTTTTCTATTTATTTTACGTTAAAAAAAAAACGTCTACCCAGGAACTCTGAATCAGACGATTCTATTATGAATTTTAGGTGAAAAAGAGTATGATATGTATGATAAAAGAAAGACCTTTTCTCATCTTCCTAGCGCGGACAATAGGCTACTTTGCCAGTCCCCCCCCATCAATCTCTCAGGTTTGATTCGTATTTTGTTTTTATTTTGAAATCTGTATAAGAACCTCTGGGCATAAGACTCCTTCTTTTGCTAACGAAATCTTTGCTTTGTCTTCCCCTTCCCAGACTCTAAAGATAAAGTAGAGTAACCCCTCAGACTCTATCGAGTCAGTAACCTTCACCCCCCTTGCGGGGCAAGCAATCTAAAGGAACCTCACCTCTTCCTTTTACCCTTCTTCGCCTTCCAGCTTTGATCATCAATCAAACTTCCCGTATCGGAATGCTCTCTCTTTGAAGTGAGTCCTTTCTTTTCTTTGAAAAGGAGAAGTCCATCAAGATGGAAGAGCCACTACTCTGACTGAGCAGGAAGGGTATAGATTCCTCTGAACTAGAGTTCTGGGCCTATGATGACTATTATGAGCTCCAGGATTTCTATCCTATTAAGGCCTTCAATGAAAAAAGAATGAAAGACCGGCATCCTCCTTTTGCCTATTCCTATTCTTTATAGAATCGAATCTAAGAACACGCCGAAAAAACCCTGATAGCTAGGACTCTGATAGGTTTCTATCTAGTAAGACAAAGCCTTGAACCGGGTAACCGGAAAGAAACCACCTTAGTATTAGTAGCTTTGCCCTCTCACAGAGCCATCGGTATCCCTGATAGAAAGAATCAAACGTCGAATGGTCCGAATGAATGCTACATCAGGAGCCGAGTAGCTTCAACCCGGGTTACCCGAGCATCGTAACAGTAACAATACCTGTGGCCGAATCTACTTGTTATCTCGGGTTCCGAAACAACATTTATCCAGACAAGCCCATTGGCTTTTCGAGTATAAAAAAAAGGTGGGTAGAGACTCTTCAAAGAAAACAAGGAATGCAAGTTCGATAGAGATAGAAAGAGCTATCATTGAGTGAACAACCTATTATACATCAATATTTGTTCGTAGATCGATATTGATTCCTCTGTTACTAGCTAGTGCGATAGGTAGAGATATGCATTTAGGAAAAGGGGCTAGCGAGTCAAAGCCAAATCACTGCATTTGAGATCAGCCAAAGAAAGTATATTTTATGTATGTAACTCGATCTGGTAGGTATCGATTCAATCATAGCATTTACTATATATATGTCACCGTTCGATCTGTCTCTTAGCCGTTTTCGATTGAGGAATAAGACCTCATGATCGTGAAACTCACTTATTCTTAGAGAAATGGTGTGTGCTAGCCTTCCCTTCCAACCATCGGCGTATCCGCTTCCAGAGCTTATGCTTTATCCTATCCAGTTTGTGAGTCTATTCCCTTTGGTTTCTGATCTCTCTGTCCCTCCCAACCATACCTCCCTTACCTTCTAAGGTAGGGGCACGGTTAGCCAATCACCTGGCATTGGGTCAAGAACTTAAGGAACGGGCTAAGGGGAAGATCGGGGATGGGTATCTTATTCAATTAGAGAGACCTGCCTGCAACTCTAAAGTAGTACCCTTTCTTTAGCAAGTCACTCAGTCTCGGCTGTCATCGAGAGTCAATCGTCGATCGAGATAGCAGCCAGGATTGTGAATTCGTCACAATTCAATTCGAATCCAGATAACTAACTGGGCACATGGCGAGAGATGTAGCCCTCCTCTCGTAATGGCAGCACCCCGCTAGCTAAGGCTGACCCCCTCACCTGGCAGGCCCGCCCTCGTATGGTTCGTGAAAGCCCGCTCTAGCCTGAGTCCCCTTCACACACAGAACTTTTCCTTTCTTATCTTCTTTCCGTTCAAAGGGCTTTAGCTGGTGTGGTATATATAATATATGAAGCTCCGCCCTGCCTGCGGTGCGGCCTTTTTAGTACAGTCAGGCGAAACCTACGTGCCCCTTGTGATGTGTCGATGTAGTACTTATGGAGAGAAGATTCCCTCTCTGAGGGGGAAGGAAGGTTCAGTGAACACTTAAGAAATTGAATTCATTGAATAAGTGAAGTTGCTTCACACCTGGCGTTTGATCTTTCGCTAGGAGCGAGGTTGTCCTTTGCAAGAATAGTTGGAACCGAGCCCCTGGTCAGACCTATGAGACTACTCGAATGGGGACTTTTCATTAAGGGAAGGGGGTGCAGAATGGTTATCAAAATCCTCCTAAGCTTTCACAGTTTTAGGAAAGGCCAGGCCCGCGGTCTCGCTATTCCAGATGATCAGGCTAGGCAAGCTAATCACACAATCCAGCTTCTCCAGCAAACCCTAGAATGTTCGCTAATGCTGCCAGCCTTTTTCGCAAATCTCCTCCGGGACGTCCCTAATCAACCAGATCCAGCTATACAACCTAATCAAGCCTGCTGCGTCAAACCTTCATTGAATGGGAATTCAAATTCGACGGCATCTAACTGCCTAAACCTAAGGCGAATACGTGAACAGAGACTTTTCTCTGCTGCTGTAGCTGCTAGGATACTAAAATTGTCTGCTTCAGCTAACCACACGGCGTCCACTCGCCCAAACACACGAACATACTATACAAAGAAAGAGAGGCAAGCGCTGAGTCTCAAATGAGATTACCCCTCTGATTCGTCACCCGCTGAGCTAACGTCGCGATTTAAGTTTTAGAAAGAGTCAATTAAGTAAAGAAAGATGTCAGTTAGAAAATCAGGGGACCCAGCCTCACTGACGTTAACGGATTGTCTACTATTTGCTCTGCTTCGGAAAGCCCTGTGGAGGTCTACAAAGAAAGGCACAACGCTTATGTTGCGTGCAATATCTTGGAATCTGCTTCGATATAAGTCGGATGGAGAGTTTTTAGGTAAAAAGAGAATAAAATAGCAGGGAGACAGAAATGGTTTTAAGTCGAATAAATGGCCAGGGCCCCGGAATCATAAGCAATAGCAAGATAGAAGCTTTCCAAATCCACACATATATAAGCTCTACTAAATCTAGATAACTAGAATTCCAAGAGACCTGAAATCTTGCCCGGAGATGGCTGAAAGAGAGCTTCGGAGGGGCTATGCTGCTTACTGTAACTGTCAATTGTATTCCCTTCCCCTTGCCGAAGCAGGACACACATAAAAAATAGAAATAGCAAAAAAAGCAGAAAGAAGGAAAAGAAAATATGGAGATGTTGGTCGACAGCATCCTTGCACTTTCAGTTCTGTTTGCGCAGTAGTATCGGCGATAGAAAGAAAGCTCGCATTATTTATTAAATTAAGATTGAGGAAGGAATGAGAGATTCAGGTGGGTTAGGAAACATCATCCGCTTGAAGCAAAGCTCTTTCGTCTGTCGGGGAAGTCAAAGCCGAGTTAAAGAAGGCTATTGACTGAGAAAGCTTCTTTTGACTTGAAACAATGTCTCTACCGTCCCACAATCCATTGAAGAAGCAAGGAGCAATCCAGTCCTACAATCTACGGCCTGTGAGAAAGAGAGTCTCAACTAGAAAGAAATAGGGAAAGGGATAATGTAATTATGCTCAAGCACGGGATTCGTTTAGTGGGCAGAAGAAGAAGATAAGTTCAGTGGGCTAGCTGACTTCAGTTCGATAGTCTTTCTAATCCCTATGGAATTGGGCCTCGGTCCTTTCACTCCAGCAGCAGCTCGTGGTTCAACCTATCTATAGTGAACAATCAATCTTTGAATGAGGAGGACGATGTGGAACTTTTCAAGGTTAGCTTCGCTTTATACTCATCAGTGGATCCCTGTGAAAGATGTCTGGTTTAGTATGACTTATGATGAACAAGTGAAAGGCGAAGGCTAAGTCAAGTCGGCAAGCTTGATTCGAAGGCTAAGTCGGGAAGGCAATGCGGGTAGCTCTCCAGTCAAGAGTACGTCACTCGATGGAAGCGAAGCAACTCGTTTACGTCTAGTAGTATGCAAGCAACCTCAGGGCAAATCCATGTTCAAGTAAAGCACTACGGGCAGCAGGTTCCGTTCGATGTCTCATACGAGGCACCATCACTCCATCGAATCACAACTAGACTTCCGAATCCATACCTTCTGGGGTTCTTTTCACCCTTCCCTCACTTGATAGATAGGGGTGTGGTGCATGTACCTGTGGAAGCGGTGTGTACGCAGATCAATGACAAACAGAATTGCATAGAATAAGATGTGATCTCGCTCGGATGATCCAAACCAATACAAGACATTCGTTCGGATGATAGGGATCAATAGCATTGAGTCGCATGTCAAGTCTTGACAATCAAACCTTCCCTTTGACCACGCCCTGGCTCAACCACAAGATGCACCACTTCCTACAAATTCGAGAAAGAAATTAGATATATCTATAGGAGTGAAGAAGGAGTTCAGGTAGGAGTGAAGAAGAAGTTATGTATCTATAGTAGTGTAGTGAAGGTAAAAGGAGACTGGCTCGGAAGGGAGGGCTACCGGCTTGGATATTCTAATTTGCTACGTCACTAACGCGTTCATGTTCACTTCGCCAAACCTAAGTGGCTGATTGAGTGGAGGCGAAACAGTAGTGGAGTAGCGCTCGTCAAGCCTGCCTTTAAAGTGTCTTGACGAAGTTAAGTGACAATAACCCTCGAGTTAAGCGCTTATGACTTTCTTCTTTCTTTGTAGCTCGCCGTCTTCCCTATGATAGCTCAACAAAAGATTATGTCGAGTCAGTCACATGATTGGTTCAGCTTTCCTAAGAAAGCGAGCATAAAGTGATGATGAAAGGAAAAAGGGTTCCTTTTCGTTACGCTATGGCACAACAAAGAAGCACTCCTGCTAAGCTAAAGGGCGCATAGATAAGCCCAGTTCTTCCATGAATCAAAAACATTTCTCTATAAACTATGGTACGATCACTCGAAAGTCTAATGGCAATTCCTTCTGGAAATGGGTAGCTATTGCTAGAGAAAAGGCTTTCCCGAGCGATCTAGTCCCGTATGCCTGGGTGCCAGATAGGGGAAAGTCTAGCTAACGAAACAGAATAGATTAAGGCACTAACGAAGAGTGAAAAACCCAACCGAGGACGAGAGAACATATTACTTTCAATACACAAGCGGGAGCCCCCCTTTCATCCAGATGATCCTACGAGTCTGACGAAATCCCATTTCGGAAGTGAGACTACTGGCGTCGATTAAGCATAGAAAGCACTGCGCTATTACCCACAGTTTTACATCTCAGTAGAAACTCACCTGGAGCCTACCTAAGAAAGCATTCTCTTTTGATGAACAATCGCTAACTAAAAGAGGAACCGCATAATGAAAGCACCGCTCGCTCAAAGCTTGAATCTATGTCTCCTAATCCAGTTTTGGAATCCTCCATTTATTCCTCTGGGATCTACAAAGATGAGAAAGAAAGTTTTTATATTGAATATAGAGACAATCATTCTTTAGTTCGATAATCATTCTTTAGTTCGTGAGTTACCCATTTCTGGGAATAAGAACAGGATTTCCTCCACTTCAAAAAAGGAAAAAGCCGAGATCACTTCGTTTTTGCTTTCTCAAAGCAGAGGGAGCGAAACCCCCAACGAAGACAGTGCAAGCACTCAATTAGAAGTTGAGACACGCATTAGGTTCAAAGTCCATTCGATCATGCGCGGAAGGCCTTCTCTTGTTACTAAAATAGGAAGAGGTATTACTCAAATTGAGTAGATCCGGCGGAAAGATATGGTGGTTCCTCCCAGAGATTAGATATCCGGCCGTTCGCCACTCAGCTTTAGCTATTTTGGGTGTTCTGAACTTGTTGAATTGGATAACTGGACGATACGTCTAGGAATCTTGATTGTGAATCTGGCCCGCGGGTGAACATCATCAGTCTACTTTCCTCGCTTACTTGCTTAAAAGCTTTTTACCCAATAGAATAGGGTCGACTTATCTAAATTATTTCAATTCCTCCAAAACTCTGAATCACCCCCCAGTCAGAAGCTACTTATTCTATTTCTTATTCACCGAGTCGTGAATCAACTCACGAGCCTCCTGGCCGATACCATAGGACATTGTCTTTTCGAAAGCTTCAAACTCAGGCTCATCTGCCGGGATCGCCCCACTTGCTTCCTTCGTTTCTGTTGGCCTAGGTGCTCTACTTCTTTTTCTTAGATGCATAGCTCTAGTAGGCTATTTACCAATTATTGAGTTGGCACCTCGCCGTTAGCGTTCCGATCGATTGCCTCACTTAATTGTAATTGGCGGGCTTCCAAAATATCTCTCTCTCTACAACCGGTCTCATGAGCCCATGCGAGTTCATCTCTTTATTGCTTGAGCAAGGCGGCAACAAGGGACTCATATAACATTCTAAACATTCCCTTATAGCCAGAGAGACGAGCCTACCATGAGTTGAAACACCCTGGCATTACATTAGTGGAAGAGTGCATTTTCCATATCAGATATTGGTGCCCTGTCTTCCCAAAGATGATCTCGCAGAAAATGAAAACGACATTTGAGATTAGCATTTATTCCTCCAACCTTTCAAACATCTTAAGATGCCAAGTTTACTGCTCTACTAATGCTTGGCTTGGCAGAGGTCAATGATCAATATGTGTTCGTTTTCTCGCTCAGAGCGGGCGGATATGCGCAAGTAGGAAGTTTCCTCAGCCTGAGAGTTGTACTGGTTTCAATCCATATCCCAGTAGGAGCATATGCCCGAAAGCGCTCACTTAGATAGCGAGGCAAACAATGGAAGCAGCTCGCTCGTACCCAAGAAATGCCGCAAACAAAGTGTTAAGGTGCGACAGCGCTTTTTTAAATGTGTCCCACTTCTTAGTATAAAGCCTGACGCAGTTGATGCGCCCTTCTTCTCCAGCTTTTCTCCAATGATCAGATTCTATACATGAAAACCGCTCTTCGACAGGTCCCGTGAATCTGTTTGACGTCGGTTGCGATGAAGAGGGAATGATTGGTGAATGCAAGCTACTATCGCTTGAATTGGGGTCAATATTTACGGAACTGATCATCCTTCTCGAAAGAAAGGAGATATGGATTATAAGCTAAGCTATTGGCAAATAGAGAATGAGTCGAGCAGACTGATATGGAAGAAAAGATCAAAACTGGTACAGAAGATGGTTAGAAGAAATAGCTCATAGCCCGGGTGTGGCTCCCCTTTCTTACTTATTATTTATATTTATGGGATCCCCCTTGGCCCCCTTTGGTCTGAAATAGCCGCACGCACTCCTCCATATCCCACTCTGGAGGTAGGGCCCAAGAATCCTATCTTTTTTGTTGAGTGGAAGTAGGAATGGAGTGGCTCATGCCAGATCGGAGAGATCATACTTATCAGCTAGCTCAATCGCAAATCGGGCATCCCCATGATATATTCAGCCAGCTTGTTAGCTCAGCCTCTTGCAGACCCTCGGGACTCGACATTCTCACTTATATAGGATTCCTTTTTGTCTCCACAAGTTAGCCTGTCTGCCTGCAAGGCCCAATCGAAGCAGATTGTCCCCGACCTTAAGGGTTCCGGATAGCGCCCCTTCACTTGTAGTTTCGCTACTCTAGGACATCAACACCAACTCAGGCTCCAGCCCTAACTTCAGTTTTAGATGAAACTTAGAATTAGGCTTCAGCTTCAGCTCTAGCTTAGGCTTCAAGCATAGAATTAGGCACCAGCCTCGGCCTAGGCATCGGCTTCCTTCTTCGTAGTCTTCTTCTTCACAGTTTCCCTCGAATTCGGCATAGCCTTCTTCAGATTATTCATCCTTGTCTTCGTCTCTGTCTACCAGATCGGATCCAATCAAAGCAGTTCGTCCCCCTTCTCGACGTTCCGGAGGGTGGCTCTTCACTTGGTGTTCACTATTCTAGGGTCTTGGCACTAACAATGGCACCGACTTTCACTTCGACTTAGTCCTCAGCTTGTGAATCCGGCTATAAAAATATATCCGGAATCCTTTCTGATGCACCTTATGTTTCCAAAAGGTAAGACTTTCCCCTTCTTTTCTAGGTACGTGGGGGTTCCCCTGCCGGATATAACTCAATCGATGCGGTTCGTCCCCTTCCTCCAGCCCTTCCAGCGCTTCTGGATGAACTCGTACCCGTATTCAGAATTTCACCAATTTCCGATTACGTGATGTAGGGATCATCACGGGTCAGCCTTTAGAGGCTAACTTATTTTAAGAAGAGGGTGTACTGCTTTCTTCCCCGCTGAATCCGCTCATTCGGAAGAACATCTCTTTTGTTTTGTTGTTCCTTACCACGGCTGAGACAAAACCGTCCCCGATGCTCTCTTCCTTACCTTGGTGAGGAGGGAAGTCAGGCTAATGCCTGCTAGCGTTGGAGGAACGGCTGGAGTCGATACTGCCCCGGTCAACCGGAGAGAAAGGCTAGCCAGCCCATTGTATCGAGTCTCATTTTCCGCAAATGCGCCCTCACTCTTTGTTTAAAGAGAGCTGCCGGTAACAAACAAGCATTCATCTCTGATGTACCCGGAGTCCCCTCCCACAACTATCTGGACTAGCGGGCCATCCCTTGCTTCCCTTGCTCGGTGAGGTAGGATAACCTTCCCTTCAAGCGGATAATTTCGAACCAGAGGGAGAGGTCTCATAGTAGAATTTCATGTTGGTTTTTTGCTACTTCCCCACCATCTCTAAGAGGAGCCGAACCGGATTTCTTTCTCTGAACTGAGAAGTTCAGGAAGAGGGCTAGCCAATATGGATAGATGGATAGAGTAGCTTGGTTGCTTAGCAGATCGAGTAGCTTTCCCCAGGAGGGAGGGATAATTTTATGAAAAAGGGATGGATAAAGGGAAAAAGGAGCCTGTCCTTCGTAGTTGGAATATAGGTAGTAAAAGACCTGCCCTAACCGGACTTGCCATCTCGAACCTGATCTTTCCGATTCGGATTTTGGATTTTTGTTAGGCAACAAAGGACTTTCATGAACGGGCTAAGAAGGATCGCTCTTCGCGTGCGTACTTAAATTCGATTGACGATATCCGATCCAGCATTTTAGGAAAGGAAGAGGCCCCGTGAAGGAAGATTTCGTAAAGTCATTTCATTTAGTTGCTACTACCGGAGCAACTCGTTCTTTACGCCTACTCCACACGGCCAATCACATAGGCAAGTCGTAAGCATCTGATACCAAAAGCTCATCGACGTCTGGTAGATCAATGCGAGTCTCACGTCAACTTGCGAAAGATGAGACTCACTAGACGTATTTTTTTAAGATAGGAACTTTCTCTTTCACAGGAACCGGAACCTGACCTGCACTTAGGGCTTTCACCAGCACGGCTAGATATAGCTAACTCTTAAGATTTCCTTTCATAAAAATAGAAAATCGAGGAACTTTGACTTCATTTCATCTTTACTTTATATTAATATTAAGGTAAGGCGGACCTAGCCTTAAATTTGTTGCACGTTTCCACTTTGATTATGATGACAGGGTAGGCGGGGCAAGGATCGATCGATCTCGCTTTCGTTTCGGAACTGGACTTGCTTTAGTCAAACCTATTCTTGTTCCTGTCCGTCCTTGCCTTCCTTGCTTTAGGTCAGTCAGTCCAGTCCAGGAATCCTTCCTAAAAGCGGTCTAGTTTAGTTAATAGGTTAGTGGATATCTCAGTTATTAATAGCACGCCTAATATGAAAGGGACACGCCTAACAAGAGAGGTAAGGGTGGTCGTAGATTAGTGGATCAGTCAATGAAGCATTTCCAGTCAAAGAGGGGAATAGATCTCAATCGAGAGGGTGGCGGGCTCATGCCACATATTAACCTTCACCAAATGAAGAAAAGACGGGTTCTAGGGGTCCTTCTCAGACATGTAATTCAGGCTCGTCAGGTGGTGGGACATGAAAATGTATAGAGCAGAGAGCCCAGGAAGAGGAGCTGTAAGAGAGACAAAGGCTTTCTAGTCCTTTCCTTTGACAGCGAGTTAGAATGCCCTTCAGAGATCTTAAGGACTCACAAAGAAAGCCCCTCGGTGAACTAGGGACAGGCCAACCGGCTTATCTTATAGCCACCTACGTATTTACCTCCAAACGCTCTGCTGGATGACCATTCTCGTGACCCACAAAGAAAGCTAGGTGCTTCCCAATCTCTCCCCTGTGAACCATGTACACAACTTTAGCATTTTCCCCAGCTGATTTTAGGGCAAAGCAGTCCGAGGGCACATACCAGGTACCTTTCTTTGTTGATTCAGTCCCCGACGGATCTCTCCTTGACAAGTAACCAACCAGACTTATCTATAACCTTATTAGCCATCAATCCATCTAAAGCATCTATTTCTTTCATCAAAATACCTTTTGCAACCCCGCTGGATACAAGACATTTTTCCAATCTGGTTTTTTTCTTTTTATAGTAATAAGAAGAGTAGAAGAACTACAGCGTGCTGCTGACGCTGCTGCCTCACAACCGGCGTGACCCCACCTATTACTGTTGCATCAGCAAGAAAAGAGGGTAGGACGGGCCGTACGCACTTGGTGCCCTAGTTTATCTCTCCGTTGTTACGGGAGACAGGCTGAGACTCAGGAGAGTCCGTTATTCTTCTTGTCAAAAGTCTCGCTTCCTTATTCTTTAAGGACCTCTTCTCTGTGGGACTGACCGAAAGCGTGTTCATGCTGGGTAGCTTCACAAGCCAGATAGCTCTTCACAAGCTGGGAATACCAGGGATACGAATTAAGCTTTTAAGGTTCAGTGTGGCCCCCCAACTCCCGAAACTCTCGGTTCATCAAACCCGTCTAAAGGCCGATTCATCTAAAAGAGAACCTGGGGTTGGCAAGGTACATGGTAGACTGTCTGAGATCAGAAGGCGAGGCCAACGCCTCTCAGAAGGTATGGTACAATCTATCATAAGAAAACGCAAGTTTCCGGCCCTTCCTACGATGATTGTTTAAGCCGCGGTAAACGCTTCTAGAACGCCCTCTGGCAGGAAGGAAGGTACTCAAAGAAAGTGGAGGTGAGGGAAACTCCGCTGGAGTGAGGGGATTTATCGGAATCTCGTTCAGAGTGAGGAGTCAATGAGGGTTTGCTTGTGCTTGTGGTTCTATTGATAGGTGTTTGCAATGGGCTTTCGTCTCAGGTAGTTCAGTCTCCGGGGTTACGCTTAGTTTCATAAGTATAAATGATTTGGGGCACAGAATCTGCCGTAGATGTTCAATTTTCTAATTTTCATTCTCATATTTCTCATCACATGAATGAGACATAACTGCTTATCATAAGAATAGTGAACTAGAAATCAGATTTTGATTGGTTTGAGGATTCCGACCTTGAATTAGAAGAGGTTCCGTTTTCTTTGGACAGGCAAACCCGGAAAGAGAGATCGGGATGATGGAGACTTGAAGAAGTAGAAATCAAATAGAAGGGTCGTTCGTAGATCAGCACAAAGCTATTGATCCAATCCGAGTTTATTGGATGATCTACTAAGGCATTGGTACCTTCGGATCAGTTAACAGAGCATTTTCACTTTCATCATCACAAGCAGAAGCTCCTGCTTCCGAATGAACATTGACTACTAGCTCAGGAACAACATCTACAGCTTAAACTCTCAAATCTCTGGTTCAGTAGACCGTGTTGATGGCCTGGCTAGCAAAGACTATGTTGTTGGTCCGCGCATAGGCTCAAGAGAGGGATACCCGGGCTCAGAGGACTATCAAGTTGGCTGGGAGAGAAGAAGTTCAGAAGGAACAATCAATCCCGTGGGTACCAGTTCAGTAGGGACAGGCCCGGACTAACGGACAATGGACTAACGCCTTCGACTTCTGTTGCTGGGCACTTTCATTTATATATTTATGAAAGTTGAGGGGGGTGTGATGGCTCAAGCATATAGTATGTTTCCCCCTGCCAGACTTGAAAATCCTTATAAGGCTCTTTTCTTTATAGGGGGGAGAACTGGTGTCGGCTCTCCACCACCCCCGGTGCAGGCATGGGCCATGCACTAAGTGAGCCACCCTGGGGCAACCTGGGGGCGGACTCTGAGTACCGAAGGGAGCTCGGGGTCTCCATAGTGCAGAATGCACCATGGACAGTGTCGGTATGGGCGCGGGGCCCGGCATTGCGCATCATTCGTGCCATAGAGGCTTAGACGTGCATCCGCTATACTGTACGGGCTGTCGATATGCGGAGCTTGTCTATGACTCGGGGGACATCGTGGTGCCACCGTAGGCCACGTTGTGCTATCGTGAGCATGAGCTTGGGTTCCGCTATGCTTGCGAGATCTGTGTTGCCAGATGCACGATGAGGGGCGACATCGTGCTACACTATCCGAGATTATATAACGGGACATACGAGACGCATGTTGGGATGCCAGCTTGGTTTGGGAGCTGGATCACATGGTTGGCTCTTATAGTATGGCTAGCACATTGTTGGGTATACAGCTGTGCCTAGCATATATAATATAGGGGATCAGTTATGTGGCTAGTAGCCTTGATGACAACGAGAGCCTATTCGTTGGGCGAGTGTCTTGGCTCGGTGCCTCGACACCATGAAGCGACGCTTAGCCGCTAGCGTGCGGGACTCTTTGAGAGTAGTTCTTTGTTGGCAACCCTCGATATGGAATAATGGTATTCAGGAAGGGTCACTGTGTAAAAAGACTCGAATGGTGTAAGGCTGGCCTTGACTTGGTGGAGTCATGGCGCCGCACGGTCCAAATTCCGCTGCATTTCTCTGGGGCCGTGACAAGTGGTATCAGAGCCGAATTGCTCCTTATGGGGGGAGGCGAGTAGGCATCATTCCAGGAGGGAATGGTTGTCCGAGCGGAATCCTTCTTAGAGGTGATATCTTCTTTGCTTCCGCAGAGCCCAGGTACTACTGGATTGGGAATCAGTACAGTTGCTCAGGGACAGTTTGTGCAGAGGTGCGCGTTTTAACTGGGCACATGTGATTGGATTCAGCGAGTGGGTAACAAAGCAGGTGGTTACATCTTTGTTGGCACTCGGCAGTGGGCCACGATCAGGGACAAGGTGTTGTTGACAGCCATCATGTGGGCTTGTTGTGGCAGACTTGTTCTACATTTTGGTAGAAGTTCCACAGCTTTGGTTGGCTCTGGTTGGGGATATCAGCCAGTTTGTGTGGAATAGGCACAGTCACTTGTGGGGATCAAGGGGCGTGCCTTTGTGGAGAAAGACAACTGGGGCACTGGAAAACATGTCGGTGGGTGTACCGAATGGTAGCGGGAGACACCATGCTGTTTAAGGGAAACAACAGCCATGTTGGGGGTTTTGAGGTCAAGGCGTGTATCATGTCCAGTGAAGCGCATGGGCGCTATGATTGGTAGAATTTTGGGGAGAGGGTGCTTTTGAAGTTCACTCAATAATGCCATGGGAGCGAGAGCGACTTCGAGGTCTCGTTGTTGACGATCTGTGGAGCCGTAATGGGTTGGTTAGAGATACGATGCTACAGTACCTTCACTTCACAACTAGCTTGAGTGGTGGCGCACTCGGGCAAAGTTCGGGAACCTTGTGGGGACAAGGGATTTTGGGCAAATGGGAAAGCCCGCGATTCCGGTAAGATGGTTACGCACATAAGGAGGGATTATGGTTATGCCAAATGGTGAAGTTTATGAGATGATGTGAGCATGAGCATCAAGATGATGGGGGTAAGCGACGTATACTAGCATCCGGGAAAACCCTTTGTTGGGCGAGTGCTATGGTTGCACAAGGAAGCGACGAAAGCCGTACAAGCGGGGGCTTGATTAAGACGGGACTCGGGGGAGTTGTGTTCTTTAACACGGGACAGCCATGTTCATGAAATCGTCAGGCTTGTTGGGTGACCTTGGGTTTACATTGTAGATGACTGTTGGATCAGGGACCGTATGGTGGAAATCTAGCCACAAGGGTGGGCTATTTGGGTCAAAAACACTTGCGCACTTTCACTTAAAGTGATACTCGTGGGTATGTTGTACATGGAGTAGGGGAGCGCATTGTCAAGAGAGACATGGGGGGGACTTTACTTCTTGTGGTATAACAAATTCTGGGTTGCTTGTCTTTGGGATGTGAAGGCCTCATGGAGAGGCAGAAGTTACTGAGGGAAAGGTGATAGTGGGGATGCTGAGCTTAGCATCAAGGCAAGGAACGGTGGTTGGGACTCGACAGTGAGTATAGGATCAGGGGATCTACCGCAGGAGAAAGGAGGTGCTACAAGGGTGTAGTTGGCACAAGAAGCCACGTCCAGGGGACGCACTTCATCTTTGCGAAGAGTGCTCATGAGGGAGTTGAAGCATCGATTTTCAACTGGTCTTGGGGAAGACCTCGTCTGGGCTCAAAGGGAGTCAAGACTTAAGGAAGTTAATTGGGTATGCTTACTCGAAGTGCAGGTGAAGCAAGTGGGGGGAGTTCCAGGCCGAGCCCATAGGTTGGGCGTTAGGAGTGTCTACATTGGGTGGTAGCTCTATTAAGGTCATCACGGGGGTGATTCCATTTTGTTGGATGGGACAACAATGGCTTGCACTTCTGCTTGTTATAAGGAAGCATAGTCGATGAGGGCATCGACATTCGCGAGTGGGGGAGAGTTGTCACGGGCTTGCGTTTCACCAGGAAACTTGCCGTGACATTGGTCTGCCCTCTTGCTCGGATGTAAGACTCCGCCGCCGACAGATGTCCCATGCCACGTTTCGTGAACAGCTATGCCCGAGAATGAATTGTGATATAGCGCCGAATAAGCCACTGCCCTATCCCCGACTCGAAATCTATAAAGGACTTTAAGGGAGAGAAAATAGGGGGCCCTACACCATACATCCTGCTGCCTCGGGACGACTGCACGTTACATCATAGCAGCACGACAAAATGAAGGTCTTTACCTTGTATAGGTTGGGCCTTCCTGTTCCTGCGCACCCGGCATCCTGCAAGAAAAGGCCCCTTACTATAGATAGGCTAACGCGCCTTATATTATCTAATTAGAAAAGCAACCTTTCGCGCAAGTTGCTTAATCCGTTGCTTCTTGCTCCAACTTAGGAGTAGGGGCCGTCGCCGCCTTTTCCGCAGGCTGCTATGCTAGTTGTAGCGCGCTAGCGCTTTACTAATAGAATCTCAAGGTAAAGGAGACTCTATCATGATCTTACGAATCTACAACTCTCTTTACTGAAAGATGTTGACCCGTTTTTCTTTTCTTTGCTGATTCCTCTCAATGAAATTTGCCATGTTGCACTAAGTTACTTACGGATGTATGCATGCGGTCCGGGAACACTTTGGGGTGAACACCCATCCGAACAAGTAGGGTCAATAGTTCAGCATTTAGGCCGTAACATTTAGCAACAAAAAAAATATTTAACCCAACAAGTGCTCTCCGAACCAAGCTAGATAGTCTCCTATCACTAGGCTCACCAACCAACCTGGACTTTTTTTTATTCTTATTATTCCTACCGGATATCAAAACCATAAGGATTGTTTCCAGCCATGAGTTCCCATATGACATAAGCGCTCTTGGGTGGGCTGGGCCATTCCATCAAATCTTTGAGAAGGGGCCCAATCTCGTATTTGATAGTCGGCGTGGCGATAGGCTTCGCTTCAACGACTGCCCCCCCAGCCGTTGAAAACACTGAGCGAGAACGGTAAGGGGAAGGGGCGAACAAACAATGTCGTTGCGCGGGGATGCGATTCGCCAAGCTGGGGCAAACAAAGCCGTCCGGCCCGAGATTAGGCTTTCGAAGGAAAAGCCTTCGAAAGGGAAAGAAAAAGCTATGCTATTGACCGACCCTTTCGTTCTTATCGCTCTGGGTTTCGATCTATATGACCTCCGGGCGGTAAAAGTACACCTCTTCCGTAGAGAAAGGTAGTCTTCAGACTGACTTTAAGAGTCTGTTCAAGGCTCTCTCTTATCTATCAATGGAAAGATCTCCGTGCGCGGCGTGATAAGGAATCCTAGAAAAGATCGATTGAGACCCCCTCCCCGGTCCCACGAAGATCTCTACGTACTTGTCCAGTCCAGGACAACTGAGATCTTCCGGTCTGCGTGCGTGTGAGCGGCTCAAACAAAGAAGAGTCTGGTCTGGTCTGAATTCAGGCCCGGCCCGCCTGTCTGCTGCTAGGTTCGGGAATGGCGCCAGGCGAGGGCGCCACTATGCCCCGCTGCTCCGCTGCGGCCGGCTCCCGGACTATGTAAAAGAATCGAGGCCGGGGGTCTCGCCCATAGTGGTTCCCCCCGCCTTTGGTGATTGACCAAACAAAACAAATAGGCCTAGCCCCTTAATGAATCGAATGGTCCGGGCCTTCGACCTTCATTTGATTCCGACGGTCGGCATAGATCTCATGAGACCCGCCCACTATTACTACGAAAAAAGCCCTGCCCCTTTCCTTCGCTACTAGGAGAGTAAGCAACCTCTATTAGCGCCGGACCTTGAGTCGAATTGATTGTGTCATGTGCAACGTCCATCAATGATGGTTCATTAATGTCCATTGATTTAGACTCCTTCCCCCTTCCCAACTACGAATAAGATCGAGAGGATCCCGAAAGCCCCCAAACCAAGAACGGAAACAGAAGCCTTTCGATTCACTCCCCATTCTCTCTTAAATAAAGCTCGCCCTCGAGCCCTGGGCAGGTCGGCCGGGTCTTTTCTTTCCCCGTTGTTCTGTTCCCGCCACGAGAAAGACGCACGGAAGAGGTATGCCCAGCGCGCGGAGGATCCGTTGAGAGTTTCTCTTGTCTCGGTAGGGAACTGTACGACCTTTTCCCCTATTGTATTGAATCAATCAAAAAAAAAAAGAGGTCGGTGCTACGGCCCCCTATTGTTTGATCCAATATTGACCGGGGACGAGAATATTCCATATTACCTTGGTTTGACCTCCCGTAGTGGTCCTTGCTTTTACGGAGCGGGGCCAATTTCTCGTACTTGCTCAGTGTGCCCCCCTTTCGTCGAGTGCCCCGCCCGGTTCACTGGGCTGTTGGCCTACCAAGCACTTGCCCGCTGCTCCTGCCGCCCGCTTGACGGGCGGAGCGCTCGTTATCCTTACTGTTCTCTCTGCTGGGGCCCTCCCATTGCTCTAGACATAAGCTATGGCAGCTCCAGCTCGCAACCACAGGGGGCCGCCCTGCGAGGCCAGAGTGGGCTCAGCAGTCAGTCTCCATTCGAATTACGTTAGGGGGTCTTTCGCTTTTGCCAGATCTAGAGAGATACTACGAGTCCTCCGTCCCAGATTCCATCGCCGCGGCCATCTGGTTCACCGGTACTACCAAAAAGTCTCATGCTTACGTTACTGTTATTGATGGTTTTATTATCTTGGATCACGAAGACCCCAGTCGTGCTTCTGGTTTCCATTCCCATCATCATATTGATGATAAATCCCCTCGTGCTCCGCCATAAGAACTTGGAGTCCGTATCATGGTGAAGGTAAGGTAACGCTGTGATTCTTGCTCAAAAAACAGACCGAACGCGTTCGAGTTATTGGCTCGTCCAACCTGGCAGCATTCATGAGTCGCTCGTTCAACTGTCCCTCGGAGACACGGTCGAGAAGTACCATGCATGGTTGCCCCCCGTCCTTTCTTTCTTTCGGTCTCATCCAGAAAGAGAGACGGCTTAGCCAAAAAAAGTGAGCGCCCCTGCGCGAGCCTTATTTTTTTAGTAAAGTCAAGCTTCCTAAAGACTAAAGAATAAAGAAATGGATCAAAAAAAGGGGGGACTTCTGCAACGGGCTATGCCACCCAAACCAACTGAGGGAAGTCGCATCCGTCCGATCGCAAGCACCTACAATGTCATGATCACATTGGTTTACCCTTTTTTCTTTGGTAGTTCAACGGACGGTCGCCCCTCCAAAAAGAAAAGGTATAAATATGAAAACTTCTCTGCCATTTAAATCGGAGAATTTATGGAGGAAATCGGGTTTTAAATTTCCAGAAACCACACGATTATATAGCCAAAGGGAATACGCCGCGCCTAAAATCATCCCAAGCGCTGCTAATGTGGCTACTAAGCTATTTCTTTGGAAAGCTCCTACTAAGATGAGAAATTCCCCGATAAAGCTGCTAGTACCAGGTAAACTCATATTGGCCAAAGTAAAAAAGAAGAAAATGGTAGGGAAATTCGGCATGGTGCTCACTAAACCTCCGTAATATCTAACAAGTCGAGTCTTATGTCGGTCATATAGAACACCAACACATAGAAAAAGGGCTGAAGAAACCAGTCCATGACTTAACATCAGTAAAATGCTACCTCCAATTCCCTGTATGTTCAGACTAAACATACCAATAGTCACCAGATTCATATGGGCTACTGAGGAGTAAGCAATGATCTTCTTAAGATCGATCTGTCTTAAAGTGGTCAAGGAAGTATATATTATAGCAATCGCGCTTAAAGTATAAATGAAAGGAGTGAAACAAAGTGTCGCTTCAGGAAACATGGGTATTGAAAATCTTAAAAACCCGTAGGTTCCCAATTTTAAAAGAATTCCTGCCAAGATGACGGATCCCGCCGTAGGTGCCTCTACATGAGCTTCGGGTAACCAAATATGAACTGGTACCATAGGCACTTTGACGGCGAAAGAGGCGAAAAAAGCAATCCATAGAAGGATTTGGCGCCGCTCACTAAATTCTGTGGTTAATAAGATTTGTAAATCGGTGGTTCCTGTTTGGAGAAGAATCAACAGAATAGCTAATAGCATAAAAACAGATCCAAGTAAAGTATAAAGGAAAAACTGATATGCTGCCTTGATCTTTCTTTGTCTCGAACCCCATACCCCTATAATAATGGTAGAGTAAGGGGTGGCCCCAAAGCGGAATTGACCGGTGGTGGTTGGTCGAAGCTCCAGTAGGTAGCCACTCCCTTCTCAGGGAACCGTACGTGAGACTTCCGCATCATACGGCTCCGTCCCGAGCTTCCGTCGTCGGCCCTTGTCATTAGACCACTATCTATGCATGTATTTTCAGCCTGGACTCTCAAATCTTTTGCCTTTTGGGTGGTGGCGAACAATGCAGCTTGCGTTGCGGGAGATGCCCGCCCGTAGGGCCCGGCCTGCTTCTCGCCCGAAAGAACCGCTCACTAGCCAGCCGGACTAGTGGGGGGCCTATCTGGAGATATACTGAAAACCATGCCCTTCGAACCGAACGCAACGCCCGTCTTCCAAATCAAAAGAGAAATGGGCTCGTTGGGAAGAAAGATGGAGATGGAGTGCGGCCTGTAGAGCACATGTAACGCACAGTCGGGTTGCTCACGCAGCGGATCTCTCTCTCTATCTAGAGTCTCTCTCTATCTATAGATAGAGAGATGTGAAAGTAATAGCCTTATGTTATGGCCACCCCCCGACTTACGGCCTTTACGCTACTACTATTGTGATGTGAGCGGTTCAAATTGGTTTGATCTTTCCCAATTATCCTGACCGGAACTTGTACGCAGCACTTATACGGAGGTGCATGCATAAAGGTTTTGAACTCTTTTCTTATCTGAAACAGGACCCTACCCTATTCTCGAACCCTCTGCCGAGCTTCACCCTGCCCGCATTTCCTTTTTTTTGAAGGGGGCCAAAGAAATGTCTCCACCTGCTGCCAACAGTCTTTCTTCGGAATTCTACTGAACGGGTCGATTCCCCCCCCCCTCCCGTTTGTTTTAGCTACTTATCCTAAGGTCTCTTCGCCAAGAGCTCCCCGGCGACGACAGAGGAACCAACCCGCCTGCAGTGGCGGGGCGGCTTTTTTGTTTCACAATAAGACCTGGACGATTATCCCTACCCTCGGTAGCTTACGAGTTTACGTCCATCCCCGGTTGGGTACAGTTTCCTTTCGATTTCTCCCTTGTAGCCGTTACCCGAATTCGCGCAAGTGTGTCCACACCCCCCAAACTGACTTGACGAGGAACCCATTCTCGCGAACAAACACAACCCCTACACACACCTAGGGGCACCCCTTCCTGCATATCCATACAAGACCCAAGTAGGCGGGTCGAGGTCCTACGAGGTACCCACTACTCGGAGTACCCTCCCAAAAGGAAAAAGATGTGTCTGTCAGGTTCGGTTCTTCTTAGTTGGGTTGGGCTGGTTCGACCAGAAATGCTATGCTTACACACAAGACTACCCCTCTTCCCGAAAGCTTCGCGGGGACTACTTTACGACGACGGACGACCGCCCGTAGGGGGTTTACTGCACAAGGCCCCTGCAGAGGAAAAGCTTTATCCCAGCGAATAGAAGATGCTCAGCTCCGCACAACATAGGGATTAGCACGCTTTCGAAAAAAACATAGAATAGTAGAAGATCCAGCATGCAGAACACGGCGATCATTAGAAATTCACAAATTAGAAATGCTATAATATACTCTTTCCCATAACTTCTCATACCAGACCAACCCACTAAAATGCAAATAGGGATCAGAAATGTGGTCAATATCACGAAAAATAAAGAGATACCGTCTATACCCAAATCAAAATTGATGTTTTCATAAGGAAGCCATCGAAGGCTTTCCACAAATTGAAATTTGGCCGTAGAAGGATCGAATTGTATCCAAAGAACAAGGGAATACAAAAAAGTAATAAGAGAGGCACACAGACCAATCAATCGTATCAGTCGTATTCTTGAATTTGGAATGAAAAGAAGAGTAATGCTTCCTAGCACGGGACACAGAATAAGACCACTTAGATCAAAATAGCATTCACAGAAATGTTCTAACATAGAGTAGAATCGAACATTGAAGAAATTAGTTGACAACAGTCAAAAGATGGGCACCTAATTCCAATACAATAGGGGTCTATCAGTGCAAGTCAGCTGAACACCGTGATTGATGAGTGGGTAGGTGGGTTAGGTGCACCTCTCGCCCAGTGGGAAGTAATGAGGTTTTTTACCTGGAAGTAGTGGGCCCCCTTCCCGCGTATGCGCCTTTATTTATATTCTTTCTTTTTTTTTTTTTTTTTTTTCCAACGGAGATGGAGAATCTTTCTAAAAAAATCTCTCTGGCAAAACGCAATTCGTCGATTAAGGTGCACCTTGCCTTTTTTCAGGTAGCTTTGTTACGCCTATTCAGCTAGTGGGGCATTGGTCATAGCCAATATTCGTCGAAGAAGAGGTAATATGGAATATTTTCGTTATAGAGGGAATATGGAATCTTCTCGACGAGAAGAAGAGGAAGTTTTGTCTTTCTTTCAATCCAACTAAGAGAACAAAGAAACCACTCAAAAATGAAAGTTAGATAAAGAAGTTTCAGTAAGAACTAGCACTAGACTTCTTCCCCCCTTTCTACTGTTCCTCTCTCCTTTTGCTTCCACCCGGGCTTTTCATTCTGTTTTATAGAGACCTGAGGTGAGGAAATTTTAATAAGAATTAATGTAGAAAGGTGGGGCACTTTCCCCGGCATACGAAAAAAAATCCAGGATGACGGCTTTCAAAAGACGAGTAAGAGACGGGGAGGGGGAGGCTCTCGAAACCAAACGAGACTAGAAGGAACATGGGAATTAGCACCATTCCTATGAGTGCTTTTGTCTCGAAGAGCCAACAAAGGGGCAGCCCTCTTTCTCTATCTCGGTCTCGGTTTAGCATCATATCATAATATATCGATCCGGAGAAAATTTGGATTTCTTTTTGTGCGGATTAAGGTAAATACCTCCATGCTGTGGCTGTGGGGGTAGGGGCTGTCGCCGCCTGATAGAGGCAGAAGCCGGGGCCGGGGCCACCGGAGCTATCTGCGTCGAGTGTGCCGATGGAAAGAGGAGGGTCGACGAAGTTGAGTGCCAGCACAAAAATAAAAATAGAAAGAGTCGTGCCGTTCAAAGTAGAATTCTTCTAAGATCCATTGCTCAATTTTGCATGCTCTGCTCCCAAAATGCAGAGAGACTTGCGAGGGCAGATCCGGGTTGGTTGGTCCGGAAAGTCATGGGAGAGGCAGGCTAAGTGAAATAAAATAATATACTGCTGGTGCTACTATAGAATCTTATGAATCACGCACGGCACACTTTCTATATCTCCTCCGTCTACAAGGCGAACAGCTTAGCTTACAGCACAGCGTGTTCGCCACCACACCGGCAGGCTGGTGCATTGGCCTTACCGTAATAGGGCCGAGAGGTATGACCCTTCGCTTCGATTAGAACGCCCCATATCTCGTGGTGACACGCTCCGCGTGGCATTTCCTTTTAGAAAGAAAGTAGAACTTCTAACCAAAAGATTCATAAAGAATGAATCAAGTACCATTCGTGCATTGCCTCTTCTCTTTGAATGAAGAAGAGAGGGGCTTTGTATAGACACCCTTGAGCCATATTCGTCGCCCTAGGCTCACCATCATTCTATTTATGGGTTCTAGCTACAAAGAACATATACATGGAGCTATGTCGACTTACGTACGTCTCGTTGACCAAACGATTAGGTATACCACGCCACGTATCATCCCCTCTTTCCATAGAAGAAAAAAAAAAGAATTTTTTTTTTCGAAAAGTCTCAACGTCCTCGCTCTGCGAAACGCCCAGTAGTCTCTGACTTGGTCTTCGAATCGTAAGTTTCAGCCCGTTCCCAGTTTGCCTCGCTCTCAGGTTGGCCCTTCTACTTGACTAAGTAGTATTCCACTCGTGCAGTGGGTGTATGGGCTAGCCCATGGTGCGGTCAGCTATGATATACTCAACTTCTTCTTTAGTAGGTTCATCTACAACATCTGGTGGTGCCCTCGTGGGCACGTTCCTCTCTGGGGCGGTCTGGTCTAATCGAAGTCAACTGACTCACATGGAATACGGGGTGAGTTTTCACCGAGCTGATCGCTTGAGTCTATAGGCTACCTCTCCTATCCGCTGCTCTACAAGGTCTACTTTCTTCTTCCTTCAGACCAGACCGGGCTAAGCCTTTAGTTTAAGTGGGTTTGGGCTAGGTCGTTGCGATCCTACCACCTCTTGGCAAAGTAGGCTGATGGGCAAGCCCCCTCTTTTCGAAATGGTGTGGGGCGGAGGCTGTTGCCCCGTGGCCAACTCGAAGGGGCTGAAGTTCGTTCGACGCGGAGCTCTTTGGTTGTTAAGTTATAGCAGCACTGAGCAACATCCAACAGCTCCAGTCGTTCTGGTTTGCACTAAAGTGCCTTAAGTAGCCCTCGAGGAGTCCGTTTATTCTCTCCGTCTGAGCTTTCAAAGATATACCGACGTAGGTATCTTACCATCAGATACCGACAGTCGTCTTCTAACATTACCGACCCTTAAATATCGGGGTTTCATCAATTTCACATAACATAAAAAAGTGCTTTTCATCATCAGGAAACAACCAGATTTCCAACCTCTTGCATTGCATTACCATAACAAAAAGAAAAAAAATGAAAATGAAATACTCTTGTGACTCGGAATGAACCTTTCTCGGTGGAGGAAGGGAATAGCGATGGATTCCTATGGAGCATCCAGGAACAAGAAGATTCAATTGTACGACGAATTCCTACGTGGTCCAAGGAAATCAAAGGTCCGCTTCCACGATTTCATCTATATCGAATCTTAATATCAGAATAGCTTATATAGTCATGATTCAATTCAGGTCCACTGACTTTTGATTTCTTTCTCATTTTTCGAATCTGATTGGAACAATGGAGAAGTAGGAAGACTTTATCGATTCATAATGGGTATCTAGAATATCTATGTCCCAAGACATAAAATATGAATAATAAAACATGAGGATACGGAGTAGAAGTATGAGTTTACTTCATTTATTGCATTTATAAATATATATTTAATTAGAATAATCTAGTATATCATTCGTGTCTCTGTTACAACACGGCGAAACGAAATGAATGGTTCGAATGAAAGAAAAAATAATAGCCTAATTTTCCTGGGATTGTAGTTCAATCGGTCAGAGCACCGCCCTGTCAAGGCGGAAGCTGCGGGTTCGAGCCCCGTCAGTCCCGACCTAGGCTAAGATTCGATGAATCGATCAATTTTGCTCTCCATTTTCTGTGAAGAGGAGAGACAAAGAGTAGGATCTAATTCCCAGCAGGAGGATGATAAACTTTCTGTAGAAGAGTCCTCGGGAGCATTTTTCTCTTCTGAATCGAATGTTGGGGGCCAAAGGAAAGGCAAGAAAGCCAAAAAGAAAAGAAAGCTCGGGGAAGTAGCAGCTCCAAAGGGGGAGGGGGTCCTTCCCAACCCCCCCTTTATGATTAGTCTCGGTTACTGGAATGTGAGGTTGGTCGTAGATCCGCCCTCAAAAGGGAGGTTAGACATCTCCTAAAGAATAAGAATCTTAGTTTGTGTGGCCTTGTGGAAACTAAATAAAGTAAGATCCATCAATAAAGACATGATTAGCAGGAAGGTTTTTTGGGCTGATTTGAAGAGAATGAGCAGTGTAGTGATTGACCAAGCTTTTATGTGAGATTTTAATTCTTCTAGATTCCATGAGGAGGTGGGAGTGGGAGAAGACATAATACTTACCTCCACCAATGCTTGTTAGATATAGATCTGTTTGACCTCCCTTTTAAGAGCCCGCTCTACACTTGGTCCAACCGCAGAGATAGTGAGCAGATTATTGCCAGGAAGCTTGACAGAGTGTTGGTTAATGACAGTTGACTTGCTACTTTCCCGAACTCTGAAGCAGACTTCACAGGGCCGGGTATTTCCGATCATACCCCGGGGATAGTTACCATCAGGCAGAAGTTGGTCACAGGGAAGAAGCCTTTCTCTTTCTAATTCTATAATTTATGGACCTCCCACGAAGAGTTTGCCCCTTTAGTTGAGCAAGTTTGGAGTACTCCAGTGGAGGGTACTCCTATGTTCAGGCTGTGCACCAAGCTGAAACGTCTCAAGGCTGAATTGAAGATCGTTATTTAATTTCAAATACTATGGTAGCATCAACTCTAAGGTTGCCCAAGCTAGAGAGGACCTTACTAGATTGCAGTTACTCCACTTGCAGGATCCTTCCAACTCTGACCTAGCAAATGCAGAAAAAGAGAGTTTGCAAGTTTTTACTCATTTCACTCTTATGGAAGAGGCCCACCTCAAACAGAAGTCCAGAATTAAGTGGCTGAAGCTGGGAGATAGTAAGACGGGCTTTTTTCACAAGGTGGTGAGAGCTAGGCAGTCCAAGAACAGATTGTTGAGTGTTTACAATGCCGAGGGGGAGAAGTTGGAAGACCATAAAGCTGTTAGTCAAGAGGCTGTCTCCTTTTTCCAGCTTGGTGGTGACCCTACTTTGGAAAGAGAGTTGGTGGCAGAGATTATAGGGATTTTTTATTTCACCTTTTACCAGGAGGACAGATGCCTTTTGTCCCTTCCCGTGGAAGCAGAGAAAATTAAAAGAACTATGTTCTCCCTTAACAGTAACAAGGCCCCGGGCCCCGATGGGTATTCTGCCCACTTCTTCAAAAGTGCTTGGGAGATTGTGAATCAGGATGTAATAGAAGCCATAAAAAGTCTTTCTTTGCTTCACTTCTAAGAGACTCCACTATCATTGTTTTGGTGCCGAAAGTGCCTAATCCTACAGTCATGGGAGATTTTCAGCCTATTTCCTGCTTCAATACAATCTATAAGTGTATTTACCAAGTAGATTGCTAATAGGATCAAAGGCTTGTTTCCCAAGATCATTAGCCCCACCCAGTCTGCTTTTGTTGAAAGGAGGAAGATTACAGATAATGTCCTTTTGGCTCAGGAACTCTTTATCCTTAGAAACTACCACAGGAAGACAGGGAAGCCTCGGTGTGCCATCAAAATCTATTTTTTTTAGAAAGTCTAGAACTCAGTGCATTGGGATTTCTTTATGGGGATTTTGAAAGCTGTTGACCTTCCTGCCCATCTGATTAAGTGCATTGCGGCTTGTATCACCACCCCCAAGTTCTCGGTCTCCATCAATGGGGGGCTTGAGGGCTATTTCTCCGGAGGGAAGGGGCTGAGACAAGGAGATCCGCTTTCCCCCTATCCGTTTGTTCTTGCTATGGAAGTCTTTTCCAGGATCCTTGCCAAAGCTTCTAGTAATGGAAGGTTCTCTCATCACCCGAGATGTACTAAGCTTGATTTAGCTAGGGCGAGCGTTGTTTACTATGCGAGTGAAGAGATTTAAGCGAGCTAATAGCGAGTGGACTTTGCCCCTCCCTTTCTTTAGTTTAGACTTGCAGTAAAGCTGAACAAGTTTACTCAGCTTGCACTTGAGCTTGAAGCCTTTTTTTTTATCCTAAAGTAGCATTAAAAAATCCCCAAAGCTACAAGAAAGCCGAGACTACAACCGCTACTTGCCCAATAGTACAGCGCCTTCCTCCCTCACTTTACTTTCCTAACTACCAAGCCACTCTTCAAACCCTTGCCAGAAGGACGATCGGAAAGATTCTCTGCGATACCGCTTGAATAACGATAATCGGCCTTAAAGAGAAAGCAAAGCTTTAGCAACGGTAGGAGTTACTACTTCTACTTACGCCAGCACCTGACGAGCTTACCAGAACCTTCTCCCGCAACAAGAAGAGTTTAACTTAGACAAGTTCATGATATGAAGAGCCTTTAGATGAAGAACGCCAATACAGTCAAGGAGAAGAAAGGACTCAAGATCCCGGGTGAAGGGAATATGTAATATTGAAGCCTTCAATCTCAACATTGGGCTTGATATGCCTTCCATTTCTTGATATAGATATTCTATTTATTTTTAGGCCATGAAGAACGAGAGAGGAGAACGGGGAGTCAAAGTGACGAGACACCGGGATCGCGTCGCCTTACGACACCAATAACAGTCATTTCTGATGAGGAGGGTCGACGAAGTTGAGAAATAAAGGGGATGGAAATTGACCAGCTTTAAAAAAGTAAAAAAAGAAAGAAAAAGGCGGTGGTTAGAAAAGGAAAGCTGGCTCGACCGGAAGACCCTCTTTTGGGCAGCCTATTCGTAGACAAAGAAAGCCGATTCGCCATGCAGGGCGAGCAAGCAGCAGACCAAGAAGGAAGGCCTTCTGTACCCTTTGGCCGATACCGGTCCAGCCTGCAAGAAAGCGACCGGCGGGGCTTCCCTCCGCTTCTAGCGATCTTGCGCCATATGTAACCCAAGAGTGAGACATGGCAAAGGGCGGGACCTCGGCCCGAAATACCTATTTGAGTGAACCGCGCTTCCAGAGAAAGGTGTAATGTACAAATCCTAACAGTTAGCCAGTCGATCCCACGTGAAATTCTCGATGAGTCACGGAATGGCTTTGCTAGTTTCGTGTTGTGGAGTGTTCGATCCGTCAAGCGGGAGAGTGCTATTTTTTTTTTCTTAGTTCATAGTGATGGTTCCGTTTCGGTAGTGATAGTTTTCCTTGAAAGGGCTAAGTCAACCGTGCTAAAGATGCGGTTGGATTGAATCATCAATAAGTACTCGTCTTGAACTTCCTACTCGTTTTTGTGCCAGTCTTACTTTAAGATAGATAGAGGTATAGTTGCGGGGCGGAGTTAATCAAGGCCTCTTATTCGGGTTCTAACCTCTCTCTTCCAGGACCTGTTTGCCCCTTTCCCTTAAGCAGGACCCGTTTGCCCCTTTCCCTTAAGGCGATTGTCTATTGTCTTAAGATAAGAATAGTTCACGCCGCTTCCTTCAGTCGCGTGCTTTGAGATTGGTTCTAAAAGAGATCGACCTTAAATGAAAAAGGAGAGTGTGCCCCAACATTTTGTAGTCCTGAGGGACTCGTTGAGGCCGGTTTACTTGGTTTAGTAGTTCCTTTCTCTCCTAAATACCCGATCAAGGAACCGGAGAGAGAAAATCACATAATAATGGCAAGTACTCCGGTTAGTGAGTAGCCGCCCCTACCTGTAAGCCCGAACTAGTAATCAAACAGGATGTATTTGTTCGAAAGTGAGTAAGGTTCTTTGCATCACCTGCTCTTGACAGTTAAGGGAGAATGATCCCAATAAACAAACAAGCGTCAGCCCCGAAGCGTGAGGGATGGAGTAGCTCGCCCTATACAATAATTCAAGGAGAGAACGAAGTAGCTCGATTTGACTCTATCCGCTTTGGATGAGTTCGTCCTAGGCGTAGGCTCCATCTCCAACTTAGGCTTCATGGTTTCTGACCTGGTATTCTCTTAAGGTAAGTATAAAGAACGCTGATCCGAAACCGACGACAGAGACTGACGTGGAGTGGCCCTGACCTTGATGTGAAGAGCGGAATCGGGGACTGCCAAGATCTGTAACTGAGACGGGAGCTCTGGGAGAAAGACTCATTGGCGATGTAGTAGCGGGACGGACGATACGAGGGAGTAGTGAAGTGGGTTCGTCGAGCTAGTAGGCTTAGAATGGAATTAGGTATATCTCTTCCGCCCTGGCATAGATATGGCAAACCCCGGAGAGGGGATCCTTACCGTTCGATCTGAAGCTGGATCACAAGACCAAGGTATAGTTCCGGATCGAGAGCAGGCTCGACCGCAGGGGAGAGGAAGCGAAACCTGTATTGTTGAGCTGAGCCAGCGCCTTTGACTACTTCGTGGTATTCGCAATTCATCAATCAGATTCATTTTTTAGATCGAGGCACATATTAAGCATCATAAGATAAGAAGGGCGTAAACTACTTACCCTGGGTCAGTGGATGCGGACCTGGATGCTCGCGCGGCTTTGGCTTCTTCAGGGCGGGAATTTTAACCTAGGTTTGATTGATAGCCGAATCACCTTCTTTGGTGTCAGCTAGTGTTGCTCCGAGCAACGCAATCTCGGGTGATGGGACCAGCCAAGGGAAGGGGGCAAGGAAGATTTATTAAGCTCTACAACTCATGGTAGAGGGTGCATATCTAAGTAGCATTCTCTTTCAGTAGCTCGCTCATCTCTCTTTGTGAAAGAAAGGAAACAGGAGCTACTCGACCGAACAGATAGAGGAAAGTGCACCAATAATCATTGTAAGTAACAACGAAGTGAACAGGTTTGAAAGACGGGGAGATAGATTTGGAAGAAGACTAGCAGCCAGCAAGGCTGTGACCGGGGAACAGAGTGAATTCAATAGAAAATAAGGTCAGGTACGGAGTTACTCGGCCGGCAAGGAGAGGGTTTATGGCCAGATGCTACCGAAAGACTCGGGAAGATGTAACTTGTTTCAAATAGAGAGTAAGGCACTTCGATCAGAGTTCGGAAGGAAGGATCTGAAAGAGCCCGACCTTAACTTAAGGGGGGTGGTGCTTGACCAAAAGCACTACCGTGGCATCTATCTAGTGATACGATCCAACCGGCACCTCCTTGGTGCGGTTTACTTACTTGACTCGATGGAACTATCACTACTAAACAAAATGAATAAACAAATAGCACAAATCTTGCTTGCTTGTCGGATCGAACACCTTAAAATGGGAACCTGCAAAGCCGTTCCATTACTCATTGATCGTTAACCAGGCTGACTAACTGCCGGATTTTACATTACACCTTCACAAGGGTGTGATCAACTCAAGCGGGTCTTTCGGGCCGGGATCCTAACCAGTACCTACCATGCCTCCCGGGATTCCTCAGTACATATGGGTTGGGGATTACAAGAACACCCCGCTAGTCGCGTCCCCATTCCAGTTAGGACAATGGGTAAGGTTTTTATATTCCTGGTCTGCAGAGTCGCCCTCTGGTTATAGATCAGATCGGAGATCAGAAATCGTCAGTCAGAGAACCCGAAGTCAGACGCCCGAAGCCAGAAGTCACATACCTGAAGTCAGAAACCTAAAGTCACAGACAACGAAGATCTAAAGGATCAGGAGCCAGAAATCAAGGAATATCAGATTAAAGATCGGCCTCCCTCATTTTGAAGCTCCCTTCGAGAGGAATATATCCCTCGACAGCTCCCTACCAAGACGCTGCCCTTTATATCCGGAAAGCTCGAGAGAGGACTTCTTGATCCAGAAACCACCCCGCTTGCGAGTGAAGTCTGAAGTCTCCTTCCTTAGAAGTGCCCTCCCAAGCAGTGGAGTGTACCCCCGTCCTCGAGTGGAGGGATCGCATCGCATTCAGACAGACCACCTTCTGACTAGCCGCTGTAACGGACCCAGTCATAAGGATAGCCCACTTCCAGCAAGAAGAATAACCCCCACCTTCAGAAGAGGGAGGGACAACCCGCCTATGCCACTGCATCCAATGAGAAGAGAAGAGACAAAACAAGGCAAAAGCACGTTATGACCAGGCAAACCATCATAAAAACACAAGGCATAATCTCACCGGAAGGTATAGGGCCTAAAGGCCTCGCTCCCCCCCCCTTTATTCACATCCATTACCTTGAGGCGCTTACTCCTATCCCTTTCTTTTGTTTTGAAAACCTTTTTATGTAGGATGGGACCAGACCGCGCCACCTCTCTAAACTACGGTATCGGGGGTTCACAATCCACTGTGACCCCGCTTACTAGGTTTTTGATTCCTGGGATCAGGATCCATTGTATTATCATACGTAAGAACATAGACCGATTGCTTGGTTCGATCCAGTGCAGAAAGAAGCGAGTGAGCGACGATCCAATATCGGACCAGGCGAATATCTGTCTCTCAATCCCGGGATTCCAATCCAAAAGAAGTGGGTATGGATTTTGATCCCGATCTGGTCTACTGGTGCAACATTGGCTTAGTCAACTCATGGTAGTGCTACTGATGTCGGTGCTGGACCCGGAACAGTTGCTGGACCGAGTTAATCGACAGGATCTACTGCTACCCCTCCAAATTGAATGAATTGGTAGGAATGCTCGTTCAAATGGAATCGGAACTGTGACTCGCTCCAACTACGGCAGTAAGCCACCCAAAGGTAGGAATGCCGTGAACCCTGGAATTGGCCGAGATGCGGCTACCTCTCAAAAGATGGAGTAATAAAAATCCAATTCTCGGCGTCGAGAGAGATTTGAGATTCCGTAAGTAACTCAATGAGTGCTTTCTATTTCTAAGTTCTAAGAAGGGCTTGGAAAAAGAAAATGAAATACGAATGTCGAACCAGAGGATCCTGAAGTTATGGTCGATCCTGACCCACATTAGAAAGCTTTCGTTCCCGAACCCATAGAGGAGGGGCTATATGGGATATCTATCTACGGGGGCCTGCACTTTATTATAGGGAAAGGGGGGAAAGACGAACTTCATTCGGTAGCAGCAGGGTATCGAGTCATTGGTAACACCCACTCATTTCGGAACCAGATCAAAACCCGACTCACTTTTTTGTCCTAGCGAGGGGTATCGATAAGGGTTGGATTCAAATCCCTCCCATGAGAAAGAAAGGGTCGACGTAGTTGAGTTTTTCTGTCTATTCCTGATCGAACTCCCTCCCTGTCATCGTATCTTGTGTCAGAATCGCTTTCAGGCTTCTTATCGCTTTCCCATAAGTGGCAGTTTTGTCTCCCGTCCCTACCGATAGTAACTGATCAACTTACTGTTCGGGTTCAAGAGCATAAATTTTTCCATTATTAGTATCTTTCTATCTCGGAGTGGACTAAGGCATCAATCTGAACTCCAAGCCCTATCGCTTGGGAATAAATGCTTCCCTAGCAGCTTGCCGGAGAAAAACGAAGCCTTAGAAATTGAAAATTCATCCCTCCAAGCGGATAAGGGCTTAAACCTATTCATCTATCCTATCCCTCGCTTTACTCTTCTCGGAAAAGGTTATCGTTCCCATGAATTGCCTCCTGGCATTGATAGCGATTGATCGAATTCCTACTCTGGTTTGAGAAGCTTTTCAGTTTTCCTTATCTCTCGTGCCTTTGAACTGCCCTGAAAAGAATTCGAAATAAACACGTATATCTGGTACTAAATAAACCGCCTTCGCGGGCCAACCCGTCTTGGTACTCTACCCTCCCATTCATAAGAGAGTGGTAGTTGTCATCGGAAACAGGTGAAAGTAGTGAGTTGAGTAAGTCTTGTCAACAACGCTTCGCACAACTAAAAAACTAACACACTGTTCACTTCTGTACTTCTCCACCGCCAAAACACAATTACTTATGCAATTCGCACGCATGAAAGACGAGCGAAAAACGATGAATTTGCCTTAGCCTTAAAAGCTCCCGACCGATGGTCGTTCCTAGGCCCAGTCAACCACTTACACTTATGATGACTTCGCCCTTACCTACCAGTGCTGGAGCCTCTCCTGCCGATGTCACCACTGGTTCAGGTACTTTCACCAATACTTAAGCCAACACCTAGCAATGCCCATGTCGTAGCCGCAGAAGCTACGACAAACCTCCGGACCCCGGCTAGGGAAAAGGATCTGTTATTGTCCATGCCCTAGCCGTTGCTTCCGCTGGATGAATGGGATCCCAATCTCGATTTCCTAGGTATGCTTGCCCTGTTCAGAAACTGAAGCAACTTTTTCTTTTTCTCTTTCACTACACCAAACCCACGAATTTTCACCCAAACGCATACAGTTGATTCCACAGGTACCACGGGCATGCTACTAATGCCTGTTGGACTTTGCAAAACTTATTGCCTTACCCGAAAGAAAAAATAACTTAGCTGGTTTTTTTGTCGACAATCTCCACCTGAGAATATTCAAGGACCCGTTACCGGGCAGGGTAAAACCAACAGCACAGAGGCTCCGCAACAACAGGAGCCACAAAGACGATTGTAGAAAGATACCAGGATTATACTCAAACAATAGCAGCGGTACTATCCGAAGTAAGCCCTGAAAATAAAGGTGCTACACTACACTAATTGTAGTAACCAGAACAGGGCCTAGGCCCCTGATGCTATGGTTTTCCAAAGCCTTCCTTGCCAAGGGCAGCTGCTCGACCAAGCAACAAATTACCACCCTAAAATGTAGCCACTCACCTGGGAGAAATTTCTGCTCAGATCTCAATCCTAGACTTTTTCTCTTCTACGCCGTCCTTAGGCAAGCTCGGTTGTCAAGGGAAAGGCTCCTGAATTACAAGCCATGATCTAAAAAGTGATTGCCCCCCAACCCTTTGACAGTTCCAGAAGCAGAGGGAGCTGCTTCAGTAGTTCCATCTCTCTAACCCGCAGGAGTTCCGGTAGAGGGTGAGGACCCGGATAGGGACCTATGGCAGTAGTTTAAGTTGGCCCAGTGGCGGAGCTAGCAGCAGCAAAACCTTTTTTTTAGAGATAGTGAAATTCCGGATCGAAGAGATTCACCCGTAGTAGATAAGGGGGCAAGGCAAGAGGTCTTTATTTGAAAAAGACAGAGACAGAAAAGAGGATATCTTGTTCCAGGGGCAGAGAAGCCAATAAAAGACATTAATCTTGCCACTGGACTATAATATAAGTATATCAAACCAAAGACAAGATGCGCAAGCAAGTCTATTCGAACGAGATACCGATACAAATACCGTCGGGGTAAGCCAATGGGATACCAAAGGGCTAAGGCAATCCGATAGAGAGATGCCGTTCTTTTGTGCTCTAGCGTAGAGCTCCTGTTACTCGAGTCACAGAACCCGAGGGAAAGAGCTCATCAGCATGCAAGGCGATAAAACCTAAAGACAAGATGCGAAGATACGAGCTTGAAGTGTCCATAAGCTTGAAAGCATATAGGGGCAGCGAGCCTAAAGTAAAGCTCCAAAAAACGAGAGATTAACCTGCGGTGCGGATCTGACTCGACTAAGGACTCCGAAAGATCAGAGAAAGAAGAGCGTTTGATCTACTAATAGCGGCATAAGAACAGCAACTATACTGGCATTTGCTTCAACCTAAGCAAGACGCATTTTTGAGACATAGTGATCCATACTCTCTGTCGGGGGGCTTGGGCTTGGCGACCCAGGCTCTGTCCACCAAACCAATATCAAATATCTCTGTTGGGGACCTAGGCTTGTGGCACCCCCTATCTCTTAAAGGCTGTTCTTAATAAATATCTCTTTCTTTCTTCTCAGGCGCAGTAGCTTTCCTTGATTCGGGCACAGTGTCTTCGACAAATCGTTGTCTCAGTCTCTGTCTCATCTCAGGTCCTGTGGGTTAGTCGCCTTAGTCCAGTGTATCAGAAAATCTGTCTTTCCGAGACATAAGGAGTTAGACTCAGCCTTGATATATGAGCAAGGTCAAATCATAAAAACCAAAGCGAATCTCGTTCAACCCAGCTCCTCGGGCTTCTTTAAAGCCTTGTGACTCCCATCCCATCAAGTCAGGAACCAAACACTGAAACTAGCCCGGGTTAGGCAGAGATCAAGGGATGAGCGGAGCTCAATCCTTTTTGTTAAGGTTCGGGAATCATACATCCCTTATCTGTGAGTCGAGAAAGATTTCCATCGCTGACGAACTTGAAGCAGAAAGCTAAATTCAAAGAGAGGGAAAACCCCTCGATAGAGAGACTATACCCTTATCTATGAAAGACCGGGTTAGAGGGTTCCAAACCTTTCTTCAACATAGGGGACATTGAACCCTAGATTTCCCTATCTACTTTCCCATTACTTCTTACCAGGAAAAGGCATACCAAAGATTTTGGGAAAGACACATTGAAATGGAAGTTCGAGGAGTAGGCGCCCGATCAAACGCCTTACGTGATAGGGGCTTCGAGATCCAGAGCTTTAGGAACAATAAGAACCTGTGCTTACCAGAATAGTTTGTCAATCAACCACTTGCACTTTTTTACTTTCTTAACTTACTTCACTTACCGCTACTCGCCTAAGCGCCTAGAACAAGACATTCTCGTTGTGTCGCACCCTAACTTCCTTCACTTTAACTATTAACTAGCGCTTCCCGGAAAAGAAGTGGTTTTCTATTTATACTCACAAGGCTAGGTCTTACACCCGAAAAGAGTGTTTCACTTTACCTATCTTAACTTATCTAAACAGGCTATCACCGCTAATAGAAAAAAAAAAGTACTTGCTTGACCCGGCTTACCATTCTAAAATGAAAGTCTCATCTTGTTCACATCATAGGCAGTAGAAGAGTCCTATTGAGTCTATCCTGGTCTTAGTTTGACTCGGTGGTTAAGCAAGCAGTGGATGTGCAAAGATTAACAGAGATCTCATAGGTTAAGGCTAAGAGAAAGAAAAGAAAAGATGGCGCACGGCGCGTCAGGATAAGGCTTTTGAATTCATAGATCTGTCCGCTTCGCTCTCAACCTGTCCATCAGGTGCGGGTTTAGTACCAACAAAGTAAAGTTCAAGCTCCGGGTCGGATTTGCCAGCGGACTTAATGCTGAGGCACAAGAACCTTATTTATGGAGGAGAGGTAATATATAAAATAAAATTCACTCACCAATATTTTGATTTTGATTGAGAAACTTATCGACGAAAGCCCTTTGCGAGTGCTTGGAACTTGCATCATCGCCTGCCTGGAATTGGAATTCTCCGCGACCTTTCCAAGGAGGCTCGAGAGGACTTTGCTTGCGCGTGGAGAGAAGAGTCCGATATCCACTGGTCGAGGAAATAAAATAACCTTCCTACCCCGAATGGACTGTTTTGACTACTTTGACCCCCGCCACGGGGCAAGTAGGTTTCCTTGGTCATTCAAGAAGCTCTTCTTGTCGTCTTCCTTTTCAGTATGGGAGGAAGATTGGGGCGACATCGTGAGATAAAAAAAGAAGTTTTTTTTGAATTGAGGGAAGCGTTGATCGGCCAAAGTTCGCCTTTCCACTGACTGACTCGTCGGACTGCCCTTTCTGACCCTACCATTCGTCTCGTTCACCTCTTTTTTCGAATAGAATGAAAGGACAGGCACTGACGGATTTATTGGGAGTGGGAGCACATCCTCTACAGGAGAATTCTAAATTGCAAAAAGAATTGCCTGACGAAGCAGTCTACTGCGCTGAAGTCGCATCAAGACCCACATCAAAAGCCTGGGAGATGTATTTTGACTGCGCCTCAAAAACAGACGAGAAAGGACGTCTAAAATCAGGGGTCGGAATCGTCTTTATTATTACTCCCAAAGGCAACATGATCCCGCATTCCTTCACTTTGTCGGAGTCATGTTCCAACAACGTGTCAGAATACACGGCGCTGATTATGGGAATGGAACTAGCTCGTGACATCAAAGTACATCAACTGGAAGTTCGAGGTAACTAAAAGTTGGTAATTAACCAAATGAACGGCGTCTATGAAGTTAGAAAACCAGATCTCTTACCCTATCATACAGCAGCGAGCGAATTAGCACGCACCTTCGCATATTTCAACATTGAACATGTGCCAAGGAGACAGAACACAAAGGCAGACGCCCTAGCCAGTCTCGCAGCTTCTCTGTCTTTACCAGAAGGAGAATCCATGACGGTTACGGTCTATGAGAAAAGAATCCTGCCACCACTCAACACCTATGAAATAGGCTAAACAACTAACAAAGCAAGCATTGAAGGACGCTCACCGAGTCCTTCTATCAAAGGAAGCTCTCGCCGAGGGCTCTTCGTATGTCCATCCTCTACTCAGCCATTTCGGGTTAAGAAGAAGCCTCCTACAAGGAATAGAAAGACTGCGCGATAGCAGAAGGACAGCAAAGAAAGCTCCTACTGCGCCAGAGATTACTTGAAAATTTCTTAACTTAATATGTCTTTCTTCAATCTGAACGGTAAGGGCCCTGACAATACAATTATATCATATGCTAACTCGTTTGGAGTTAAAGGTTGCTGACCTATTGCCAACTCGAAAAGGCTAGCTCCAGTAGAAAAACTCAGTTTAAGGTTATAACAGAATTTGGCAATATCCAAAAGATCAACCCAATTTGTTGATTGGCCGCAATCAAATGTCTCAAATATTCTTCTAAGAAACCATTCACACGTTCTGTCTGCCCGGTTAGTCGTAAAGAAGTTTAGTTTAGTTCCCTCAAACAAAGACGTCCAAAAACGTCCTGTGAACCGAGCATCCCGATCACTCACCACATCAGCCGGTATTCTCCAGTACTTTACAACATTCTTGAAGAATAGATCTGCGGCCCACCCTTTCTTTGAACCTTGTCAATGATCGAACTTAAAGATATGAACTGAGTGCCATTTGATGAGTAACTGAGAACAAGGGAGAGGGATATAGAAAGAATGAAGTAATGAAAGAGGAAGTCATTGCTAGTAGTAACGACTTGTTACGATCCATTGGTTCATATAGAATCCATGTCCTAGGTGTATCAAAAAACATTCTTTTCGCTAAGCGTATATAATAAAATAGAGTGAAAGGGTCCGCCCCGAAACCAAGGGGGTACTAACTAAGAACTGAGTCCTCTCCGAACCGCAGGAGATAGTTGCCCATCATACGGCTCACCAACTTAACTTGCCTCTATGGGAGGCTCGCTCCGGGCAGGTTCGGATCACTTACAATACACAGCTCTACGAAGGGGTTAGGAACGTTTTCAATATGATTCTTTTCCCGCGATGAGAAATGCGAGACGAAAAAGGAACCCATCTTTTCGACTGGGAAATGCGAGTCTTTTTTGTATACTTTCTCCATCCCCCTCTATCAAAATGATCAAAAAGGAAGGCAAGCTTGCTTGTTATTCCCGTGTTCGATCTCTTCCATCTCTGACCCACCCGCTCGTTGTCACCTATGTTGAAGAAAGGTTTGGAACCCTAACCCTGTAGAGAATGAAGAGGGGCCAAGGATCTTCCTCTCAACAGTGCTTCTTGAGGCCCAGGCCCTCCCCCCTGAAAAAGTAAGGACCCGTTAGCCTGGGGGATAAGGAATAAGGAAGCTTGCTTACTTAGCTCTGCCAGGCACTGGACAGGGATTAGCTCGGTAAATGTGTAGAGCCAAGTGTAGTGTGGTGTAGTAGTAGGCACTTCTAGGCCCCTTCCCGGCTACTGGATCACTCCAGTGCTTTGGGTACTACGGACCCTCTGCCATCCATTGCAGCAGAGCCGTTTCATGAGCGGGGGGGCTAAGCGCAGTTCTTTGAATCAAACGTTGAATGAAATAGATTCTTTTTTTTTTTAGATATCAAAATAGAAATCGGATAGGATAGATGGATGGATCTATCTTTCTATTTATATAGATATATATATATATTACTAATCCAAAATGGATTTCTATAGATAGTTAAGTAGCGTAGGTGTAGCAAGAAGCCCCAAATCCTTGATTTGGCCAGGAAAGACTGCACTGCTTTGGCCCAGGAAGCGAAGGGAATGAGCTCGGCTGCTTCTCCTCCACACTTATTTTTCTCCGTGCCCGTTCCGCATGCGCTTCGCGCGCCATTGGCGCTTTGCTCTCCTCTTATTCTTCATTGGACGGTTCGGATGGACTTCGCCGTTCTTTCCCAACTAAAATAGAAAAGGCTGTCTCACATCGAGATGTCGATTCGTTTTCCGCCCCCAATGAGATGGGGGATTTGTAACCCCCTATTTAGACTTTTGGGCCCTTCATCTTTCTGAATCGAGGCCCGGCCCGGGCCCGGCTTGCGTCGTTTCAACAATCGGCGGGGAGCACCTCAGTATACGATCGCGCGCAGTAACTGGGAGTCCTATTACACCTAAGGCCAACTTCAATTCACCAAACCAAGGTTCATCTCGTGTAGTGATTGTGGACTCGTACAAGGATATTGAGTAGACGGTTGATGTATCAGACTCTACCCTATCTTTCGTAGCATGCATTCCCATCCGTGTCGCAACTGATTTGGTAAACTACGTGTCCGGTGCACGGAGAACTGCCTTCGGTCCCCCAAACTGACTTACTCGTGGCAACCTTCCGGCCGCCCAACGACCTATAACGCTAGTCACTACTCCCACTGGGGCTAGGAAGTAAGCCCCACAACCCAAAGCGGCGAAGAACAAATAGAATTTGCTACAAAAGCCGGCTAACGGGGGTATTCCCGCGTATGAGAACATAGTAATGGAGAAGGTAATAGCCGAAATAGGATTCGTTTTGGCTAGAGCGCCCAAATCCGCTATATATTTGACACGGGTTTGCCGTAATGCTAAAACTATGGCGAATGCATCTATCGTCATTAATGCATAAATAAAGATACCAATTAGTAGTGATTGAATTCCTTCTATGGTTCCACATGAGAAACCAGTACGAATATAACCTACATGTCCAATTGAACTATGAGCTAGAAGTCTTTTTACTTTCGTTTGGGCCATGGCGGCCAGTGCTCCTAAGATCATAGAAGCAATGCTGCAGAAAAAGAAGATTTGTTGCAATGTAGCTCCATAGGAACCATAAATAAAAACACGTGAAATATTAGCAGAAATAGATATTTTAGGCGCAATAGAAAGGAATGCTGTAACCGGGGTGGGTGAACCCTCATAGATATCAGGTGCCCACATATATAGAGTCAAAAGAGATATGGAGCCCGAAAGGGAGGGGGGTTTTCTTCGGGGCTCGAGAGATGGAATAAATAGATAGGGCCCCACAAGTTTAGAATTCGCCGCTGGGGAATTCACACGAAAGGGAACGAGGAATTCTCAACGAAAAAAGTGCTCTCTGAACCGAACGTGAAAGTAGTTTTCCATCAGACGGCTGTTCCCGTAACTCCACTCTCGACTTGGATTATATATCCAAAAAGGTCCGCTCCCGGCCATTCCACACGCTGCCTAGCAGAGGCGTGGTTATCTGAAGTGGATTCTTTCTTTTCTAGTAGATGCCGAACCTGCTGCCCCATTGACTAAGAAGGGGGCGGGCGCAGCAGCTACATGGACCCCTTCCTTTCTGTTGTTGCCAGCGCTTTCCCGGGCCGAGCCGGAATTCTATATTCTAATTAGAAAGGGCAGGCAAAGCCCGAAGGCTGCTATCCCAATAGCCCAGCGGGCGGAACGAGGAGAGGCCTCGGCAATCATACCACCGCGGTCGAAAAAGCGTGTTCCCTTCAGATAACACGCACCGTAGGCCATCCTCGGCCTTCTTCGTTTTCGATGAAAAACAAATAAAATCTCTCGATCTCCGAAAGCGTTTTCCTTCCCCCGCCGCATCTCCCTCCCTTCGTCGAGCCTTTACTTTATTTAATGGTTGGGGGAAGCATTCCCTTATCTGAACTTAGCGGGCATTCTTTCCAGCCTTATTCAATCAAATAGGGGGATGGGTTTGGTTTGAACATAGGCTCAAACATGATTTGAGGTGAAGGTCCTAGCTACGCCATGCGTTCAATACAAAATCTAGAAAGCTGCAGGGATGACAAAAAGAGGGCGCTTTCCTGTGTTGCACTGAAAAAAGAAGGAAATAAAATAACCTCTCTTAGGGTTCTTCCTCCCGCGCCCGCCGCCGCCTGGCCCGCGTTAGAGGGGAAGATTAGCAAAGCGAGAAAAGACAGAGGTAATATGTAATATTCTCTTCGCGAGAACTTCCGGATCGGAGAAGCATTCGGAACGGGCTCCGCGTTCATTTCGTTAGCGGAAACGATCCAATCCATTCGGGGAACCCAAAAACGAAGTCTTTCGACTTGATTCATAGATAGAATCAATGATAGATAGACAAAAGATAGATGAACGAGATATCTTTTTTTCTCTAAAAAAAAATGGAGAGAGAAAGAGCAGATGGATCCTATCCCCTATATCGAACACTAATTCCTATCTATTGATAGGAAGATCTTCGTCAAATACCAGACTTTGCCTTTTTTTTTAGGAATTCCTCACATCCAAGGCAGCTTACCACAAGCACCCCACCCCATACGACTAGTTGGGGGGGCTGTTCGCCTTTTGAATCAAAGAAAGTAAGTAATAGGGGCTTCATAGCTACTTTCATTCTAAAGGAACCCGAAGAACCAACCTTTAGTCAAAAGGAGCCCCACTTCCCTCTTTGCGACCTCATCACTTCAATTTAAGCGCAAACCTATTTCTTTCTTAGTCACCGGGCGGAGCGCACCTTTGGTACTTCAGTAGGGCGAGCTGTTTGATAGTGACTTCTTTCGTTTGGTAGGGCGACGAAAGGCTACTTCAATCTAGGAAACAGCCGGAAACTCGAGAGGGTCGCCTTTGGAAGCGTTCGCCGGTAACCAAAGTGTCACTCCCTCCTTTTGATTATGTCGTGACGCTGACTGAATCCAATCCATAAACCCGGAAACGAAACAAAGTTCGTTCCCTTTCGTCAAGTAGGTAAAGTAGGCATACGAACCACTTTTGCTTTGCCTTATACTCTATTGGAACAAAGCAAAGAAAGAGGCGGAATGGAGAAAGGAAAGGGACAAGGGCGGTCTTGCTTGGCGCGA